>PVJS01048343.1:0-15094 GCA_004027185.1 Glis glis
TTTTTTTTTTTTTTTTTTTTTGCGGTACCGGGGATTGAACCCAGGGGCGTTCTACCTCCACGCTACGCCCCTGGCCCTATTTTTTTATACTTTATTTTGAAACCGGGTCTCATGGAGTTGCCGAGGGCCTCACTAAGGGGAGAGAGAGAGAGAGAGAGAGAGAGAGAGACAGGCAGAGAGAGAGAGAGCGCACGCGCGAAAGCTGAGTCTGGCCGCGAACCGGATCCTCCAGTCTCTGCCTCCCAAAGTACTGGGATTACAAGTGTGCGCCACCACGCCTGGCTTATCATGGCCATTTTTTAAGAGCAGATAATTGAAACAGGAAAATCATACTATTTTTTAAGCTGATAAGATGTCAAAGGAAGAAGTAGCTAAGGGATTCCTGCACCAAAACAGCCAATTCACCTGCAGTTTTCAGTTTTTCTTTCATTTTCCTACTTGCCAGAGAATGCCAGCCTTGTGAAAGATCTGAATTCCAGTCCCCCTACCATGTAGGTCTCATTACTCCAATTTAAATGTTCTTTCCAGGAGCCATAAATGAAATCAGCAAGGACCACACTTAAGGATGCAATTTAATAATCACAGAATGGCATTCAAACTTATGTAGAAAGCAGCAGTGAAGTTTTTGCCAGTCATTTGCTAAGTCACCATTCATGAAACCACCCCTGCTACTCTATTGAGACTACTCTCCTGCACACCCAAGATGTCTTATGGCCCCTTTTCCTGCTGCATTTACTCCTCATTCTTCATCATATATAACTTACTGACTCAGCATGGTGGCACACACCTGTAATCCCAGTATTTGGGAGGCTGAGATAGGAGAATCGCAGTTTGAGGCCCACCTCAGCAACTTAGCAAGACCCTCAGCAACTTAACAAGACCCTGGTTTAAAAATAAAAAGGGCTGAGGGTGTAGCTCAAAGGTAGAATGCTCCTGGGTTCAGTCTCCAGTATGTCCATACATACATGTGTATGTATATACATACATACATACATACATACATACACACATACATCTTGTGTGGTTTTGCTTATTTCTTTTGCATATTGACAGTCTCCTCCTCTGTGAGAACAATTAGTTCTTTGGTTTTTCTCTACCACATGCCTAGCGCCTGGAACATTGCCTGGCCTGGAGCAGGTGCTGGATAAGTGAATTTTATTGAATGAACAAATGAGAATACATTAGGAACTTAATCATCCCAGCATTCCGTTTATTTTTATGCCATTTGTTAAAGTTCTGTTGTTTAAATAAATATCATCTTAAATGAAGGGAATCCATAATACAGCTAACCTTCTAGTTTCATCTTGTTACTACTGGAGCTTGTTACAGCTTCCAGTTTCCCCTTTATTTAAAGTTTTTAATCCCTTGCTGTTCAGACTAACTGTATTTTCCTCTCCTTTGGGCGTCCTCTTCATTTCTTTCCCAGGAACAAAATTACAATGAGTCCCATTTTAAAAAGAGTTTGATACTACAATGACTAGATACATTCCTATCTCGGGTTGAGTTTTGTTCACTAGAACAGTATGTATAATGCATTCCTATTGTTATACTTTAGGTGAAAGCTGTATGTTATTTTGCTTGTAACCAATGTTATAGAAATATCTTTCAGGATGTATGATCTAGAATCAGAAGCTAAATTGATGAATTCTCTCTGTTTATATTATAAAACTGTATCTGTTCCACTAGCAACTAGTAATCCTGAAGCACTCCAAACTGAGTTATCTTTATAGAATTGAAAATATTTTATGTTGTTGAAACCCCTTCAATTAGAGTATTTTAAAAACTCTAATCGAGACCTAAAATAGCATTGTCATTTAACTCAGTGATGCACCTATAAAATGGTAATTACATGTTAGCTTGATAGGAGTTTTCTAGATAATGCTTCCCAATGACAACAGAATAATGTGTATTTTCATTTCCTCACTAAGATTGTTTATATTGGAGAGAGTAAAATGCCATTGTCTCACGGCTATTTCCCATTTAAAGGTTACTTCTTGCATGTGTTGATTCGTGGCCCTCATGTATAAACTGAAGTCCAGAAGTCATTTGTATACTTTGTCTGGTGGTTGATGGCTCCATCTTGGTTCAACTTTGTGGACTCTTTCAGCATTACCAATTTCGAGTACAATAATAACCTTGTCTTTCACTTGTTTGCACAGGGAAGCTCTGTAATTGATAGTGTATGTGCTTGAAGAGTCAGGTATCCAACAAGTAATAAGTGCAACCCCATGAGAGAGAGTATGAGCCAAACTGCAAGAAAGTAAACATGGAAGGGTTAATGTAGTAGACATCCGTGAACTCAGAAATCCACTAGGTGTTGGGGTAAACAAAACAAAAAAGCATTCCAGAAATACAACAGAAGATAAAAGAGACCTGGTGCTAGTTATATGTTCAACCTGCACAGACATAGGTTGATCAGGATAGACTGTGGCTTGTTGGCCCTCCAGTTTGTTTCCAGGTAAATAGAGCAGTACTTTGAGATTACATTTTCAGTACCATGTCATTTTTACCCAGGCCTTCTGCCTCATTGATTTTAAAATTTCTCTTTATTTATCTGGAGGGAAGATTTATTTTACATTCAGCAAACCTCTCCTGCATTGCTGGTTTGGCCCATTGATATAGTTCAGTTGCATTAATCCATCCTACTTGTATCTTTCAGTTCCTCCCACCCAAAAATGATTACATATTTTTGGAAGATCAGAATCTAGAGAAACAGGAAGATAGCCTTGATTAAAATCAGAAACTGATGATCAAAACTTAACTGCTTGGAGATCAATTCCTTCTTTGTAATTAACTTGCAACTCAAAGGATAATTTTTCTATCCTAATTAGAAGACAAATAAGATAAAAGGATGTACCACTCATTTAAAGGGTATAGTTTGATCAGTTGTCTTATTAGTACTGAGTAATGACAAACCAAATTCTGACTCCCTGCTGAATTTTAATATATGAAAGTGGCTGTAAGGAAAGGGGAAGTAATTATTTTCTTAAATTAAAGTATCATCATCAAATTTTCATCAGTGTTTAATTTAGAAAATTTTAATCTTTAATACCAAACATAGTATAAAACTCAAGCCTCATAGATAGTCACATTGGGAAACAATTACTTTTTGAGTTTTATTCAAACATCACAAAATTGGGCAAAATGAGCTTTTTATTGTCCTGATTACTGATAATGCTCTGATTGTGTTTAATAAGAGTAACTTAATTCTGTCAGTGATTCAAAAAGTCTAAGCTGCAGAGGATAAATGGGGTCCCTACAGTTAGATGAAAAAGGGAATTTTCCCAGTTGTTGGGTTTCCATTCATGGGTCCAAGAGTCAGCACCGTGGTCAGAGCATGGTAAAGCAGGATTCATCTTTTGGAAGGAAAAAGAAAAAAGAAAAAAGGTTGCAAAGAGGATGGTGAAATCTATTTCTGGAAGAGGTCCTACAAAGTCATTGCTCCAGCTCCTTATTCCATATGTGAGCAGCCAGATGGGTGAGTTGACTTAACTAGTCAGTGTCTCCCAAGCATCCTTAAGCACCCTAAAGACATAGGAGACTGAGATAGGAGGATCACAGGTTTGAGGCCAGTTTGAGGCCAGTGTGTGGTAACTTAGCAAGTCCCTGTTTCAAAAAACAAACAAACAAAAAAAGAAATTAAAAAAATCAAAAGGAGCTTTGAGTGTAGCTCAGTGGTAGAACACCCCTGGGTTCAATCCCCAGTAAAAACGCACACACACACACACACACACACACACACACACACACATGCACGAATGCACTCACACACACACACACACACACACACACACACACACACGACCTAGGAGAGTGGGGATGCTATGTATTTTCTCATTGTTTCTTCCCTATCATGTGTTCTTTTAGTTATTGTAAAGGTTGGAAAATTAAGGAACTTTTATCTCTCTGCTTTGAGATTCCTCTGCCCTCATAAAAATGTTATTCTCCCATTTATATAATCTATCATCATAGGTGTTTGGTTGCTTTGCAACTGTCTGAATTTCTTACTTTCCTGCATCATTCTCAAAAAATGACAGCAGAATGCAGTCATTTCTCTTAACATATTCACTCATATAAATTATGTGTTTTCCATGGCCAGAAAGGGCCATTTCTAGACAAAGGATTGCTGGTAGTCTCTTACAGGATATATGTTTAGGACATATAGAACTGCTTATACTGAATATATTTGGATTCATGTAATGTAAGCGATTAATTGTAGGTTTTCAGGCACAGTAACTGGGCATGGTAACAAGGTAATATTTTAAAAAGCAAGTCAAATTTCATACACAAGGAAAGTCAAGACTTGAGGGTTCAATATTTTTAAGAAAGGGAAAGAAAATGCCTTTCATTCTTATATAATTTGTTTAAGTATCCTCAAGAAGGGACTGAAATCAGAATATTATAGTAATAAATGCCTATCCATGTTTATAGCAGCACAATTCACAATAGCCAAATTATGGAACCAACCTAGGTGTCCATCAACAGATGAATGAATTATAAAATTATAGGATATACACACAATGGAATTCTACTCAGCAATAAAGAAGAACAAAATTATGTCATTTGAAGGAAAATGGATGGACCTGGAGAACATTATGTTAAGTGAGATTAATCAGTCACAGAAAGTGAAGGGTCATATGTTTTCTCTCATATGCAGAAGCTAGGGAGTAATTGGGATCCCAGAGGGACTTCAGATAATGGAGGAGAAACTTCAGTGGAGCCAGGGAGGTGGTCCAGGGGAAGCGGGCAGAGAGGGAGGATCACTGAAGGAATCACTTCCATTGACATTATGTACATATGTGAAATTACCAGTGCCAGTCTCAATACCCTGTATAGGGAAGTGGGGGAGTGGGGAGGGAGCCTGGGGAAAGACCACCAAGTGCTATGTGCATGTATGTCACCATCACTATGAACTACATTATGATGTGAGACTATAATGCACCAATAAATGTAGTTTTTTAAAAAGGTGATAGACTTTAGCTCGAGGTAAATTCATTTAAAAAAACTTGATGATCTGTGAAAATATTGAGGATTGCTTAGGCTGAATTGTCTCAAAGGACAACTCTTGTTCTCTTCCACAGCCAAGGATTATCTAATTAAATATTCTGTATTGCTACTTCAACAAAAAAGAGTCTCAACCTGATTTGATGTTACAGCTTTTGGATTCTTGATACTAATTTTGGCTTTTGGCTGTGCATGCTGGGGAGGGATACATCACACTGAGTGTCAAAAGCTATGAAGGGACATCACACATGTGAATATTTGAGTATATTTGAAGGTGCTCATTTCCTGAGAATCATGGTTCCTCCAGATCTTTATATTTGTTGCCATATGTGCAACAGATAATCAAGATGAAGTCTCAAGATGGGTGGGGTGGCGCATGCCTGTAATCCTAGTACTTGGAAGGCTGAGACAGGAGGATCACAGGTTTGAGGTCACCCTCAGCAACTTAGTGAGACTTTCAACAACCTAGTGAGACCCTGTTTCAAAACAAACAAACAAACAAACAAACAAACCAAACAAACAAACACAGCCGGGGTATATAGCTCAGAGGTAGAATGCCTCTGGTTTCCATCCCCAGTACCACCGGATTAGGGGTCAGATGAAGGCTAAGCAGTAATATAGCAAAGAGACCCAGCAGCTCAGTGACTTAAAGGACAATGAAATGCATTTCTGTCGTGTGTTACAGCCCCACTGTAAGTGGCCGGGGAGCTCTGCTCCACAGGTCTTTAGAGACCGGGGTCCTTTTCTTTTTGTTGATTTGTCACTGTTGGGGTCATGGTTCTCAAACTATCTGGTTTCAAAACCCCCTTGCTCTTTTTTAAAACTTTTTTATTTTTAATGGATAAATAATAATTTTATGTATTTATGGGGTACAATGTGATGTTTTGACATATATACACATGTGTAATGATTATTTCAATGCTGTGTGCATGTATGTGTTTACCACTCTGAACCTCACTATGATGTAGAATTTCAATTCACCAATTAAAAAAACTAAGTATCCAAAGCAGTGACACACAGAATCTTAAAGAGCTTTTGTTTATAATATTGATACTAGACATTGTCATAGTTATGGATATTTATTAGAAATTAAAGCTGAGAAATTTTTAAAACATAAACATTTTAAAAGTAATTATCAACAAATCCATTGCATGGTGACATAAATGACATTGAAAGAAAAATAACTATTTTCTAAAGTAAAAAATTAGAGGTTTTTTTGCAATTGTTTAATATGTGGTTTAGTGAAGGGTGGCTGGGTTACCATCCCTGTTTCTGTATTAATTTAGTTGTGATGCTGTTTTAGCTGAAGTATGTAAAGAAAACCTGGACTCACCAGATGTATAGTTGAGTAAGGCAGAAGTATCTTAATGTGTCCATCAGGGATTTTTTTGTAGAATTTTCCCTCTTCATGAAAAGCAGTCATTTGATTTGAAAATATTGTGCAGTGGGCTTAAAGTCTTGCCCACACACAGCTAGCATATGGCTGAGAGAAGCTGGAATTGAGGTCTCTGCCACCTTGGTCTGTTCCCTTCATAGCTTCTGTGAGGTTTACGATGAGCATGTCACACAGCCAGGCTTGATGCTGCAGGTGAGTCTGCTGTTGTGCCATTCAGAAGGAGCCAGGGAACATTTGTTTACTTTTTGATCACTTGCATCTTTCCCTTGAGCCACATCACTACTATTTTTATTTTTATGTGGTACTGGGGATTGAACTCAGGAGTATTCTACCTCTGAGCTACACCTCAACCCCTTTTTTATTTTTTGTTTTGAAACAAAGTCTCGCTAAGTTTCTGAGGCTGACCTCGAACCTGTGATCCTTCTGTCTCAGTCTCCCAAATACTGGGATTACAGGCCTGCACCACCATGTCCAGCTCATATCACTCCAGTTAATGAGAGATATCCTTAATTTTATTTATTTTATTTTCTATTATTTGTGGTACTGGGGATTGAACCCAGGGGCATTCTACCTCCGAGCTACACCTACAGCCCTAGTTTGTAATTTTTGTTTTGAAACAGGGTCTTGCTAGGTTGCAGAGGGCCTCGCTAAGTTTTTGAGACTGGCCTCAAACCTGTGATCCTCCTGTGTCAGCCTTTCAAGTATTGGGGTTACAGACATGTGCCACCATTCCCAGCTGATGGGCACTTTTTTAAACATCAGAAGCAATTTATGGACTTTTCAAAGACACTGGCGTTCAGTGGAGAGGAAGACCCACAAAAGGGTTGCAGAAGACAACTTCTGGAAACAGAAAACTAACAAACTGGATGATTGGGCCAGAGACAGAGGGAGGATGTGGGGTGCCAGACAAAGGGACTCAGCATTAAGGCAGGGAAGCAGGAGTGTCTAGAACACACACAGCAAGGCGCAAGGCTCCCGGCCCGGGGAGAACAGTGAGTGCTTGTGGGGAAGAGTGGGCTTGGGTTACCTGATCACAGCATACGGCCAACCGAGTGGGAGCCTGGAAACACCTGCAGCGTCATTCCCCCTTCTCAGCTGGAAATGGGAAGGGGCTTCTAAGCATCCCCGCCCCCGAAGAATAATCCATGGAAAGGAATGATTAGGGAAAATGTTGGAAATATGACTTAGTCCTTGAAAGATACAGAAGTATATCTCTTCCTTTCTCTGATAGTGTCTCGCCTCCATCCGCAGACCATCTTCTGCATATCTTTCTGTTTCAACCATTATGGCTCATCCTAGTGGAGCCTCCTCTCCCAGCCCACTCTCTAAGACTGGGCTTAATGTCCTTGTATGTACTCCTTCCTTGCATCTTGTGTTTATACCTGCCGTAGCCTGGAAGGGAATCCTTTTAGTTACCCAGGAGATGGTGAGAGGCCGAGGACGCAAAGCTTGTCTGTTGTGTCTCAGGCCTGTCAGCATGGCTGACTCATGGTAGCCACTCAGTCACTACTTGAAAGAATATGTGAATGACCAAAGTGCAGTAACCGCACGACACTCCCAGGGCAGTGGTTTAGACATAGTTAGGAAGGGGTCGATGGGGGTCTTAGATTGGGCAAAATGACTGGTCATCACTAGAGTGAATGTAAGGTTTTGTTCTATGTTGTTTACTCGTATTATTATTTTCCCCGCTTTACTTTCTCCTATTTGAGAATTTAGAATTAAATTATTCATGACATGTTTCTATTTGAAATATCACTCTCAACACATTAAAAATTCCAAGGGCAACTATTTCCTATGATGGCTTTAAGTTTAAAGTTAATTAATATTATTGAATAATTTGAGGGTGGCAATGTGTTACTAGTACTGTTAATGTTGTTTGTAAATAAAGAGCAAATGTGTTTTCTAAGATTGTTAAAATACATGTCCTAGGCTTCTTTTTATTATTCAAATAAGACCTGTTCATTGCAGAAAATTAAAGACATAGTTTTTGTAATTTAATGTTGATATTCAAGCATAAGAATAAAACAAAAATCACCTGAGAAAATCATTTCTCAGAAGTAATCACTAAGAAACTTTTGGTAAATATGCTGTCACGTAGTATGTGTGAGTGTGTGAGTGTGGGTGTGAGTGAGTGAGTGTGTGTGTGTGTGTGTGTGTATGTGTCTAAATACAGTCAACCCTCCATATCCACAGATTCTGTATTCAAGGATTCAACCAACAATGGATCAAAAATATTTAAAAAATACATCTGTACTAAACATGTACAGAATTTTTATTGTCATTGTACCCTAAACTATATAACAACTATTTATGAAGCATTTACATTGAATTAAGTATTATGAGTAATCTAGAGATGATTTAAAGTATACAGGAGAATGTGTATAGGTTGTATGCAAATACCACCCAGTTTATAAAGGGTCTTGATCATCAGGGGGTTCTGGAACCAATCCCCGTGGATACTGAGGGATGACTGTATACATTTAGATTATATTGTATATTTTAAATATAAAGTATACTGTACGTTATTACACCTTAGCTCATCTTGTTTTAGCCCAGCTCTGGTGGACAGTTCCTCGCACCCTTGACAGGGACCCTCATGCTCTGCCTTCTCCAGAGCTCCAGAGGTCACCCAGACACAGGAAGGTGCAACCTAAAAATATGAGGGAATTAATACTGTAGCCCTCAACCAGGAGGGTGGTGGGAAGTGCTGGATGAACCCCCCAGCATCCCTGTCCTGTGTTGGGACTATTATGAGATGCATGCTGTGTAGTTCTACAAGAGCTTCCTGGTGAGGTGGAAATACAGTCGTCTGTAGCAGTAACCAGAACCATATTAGATTTTCTACCTCATCAATCCCACTTTCTCCAGAACAATCAGCATTCAAGTCTTCACCTCATCATCCACTTCCAGAGAACTCCAAACTAAGAAAATATCAATCCCAGCCAAGCATGGTGGCACACACCTGTAATCCCAGTACTTGGGAGGCTGAGATAGGAATATTGTAGGTTTGAGGTCCGTCTCAGCAACTTCGCAAGACCCTCAGCAACTTAGCAAGGCCCTGTTTGAAAGCAAACAATAAAATAGGGCTGGAGGTGTAGCTCAGAGGTAGAATGCCCCTGGGTTCGTTCCCCGGTCATTCCCCCCCCCCCAAAAGAAAAACCAATGCTGTATTGCTGGACAATCAGATTGATTTCAATTTTTATTCTTAGAAAAATAATTATAATGGGTATTCATGTACAAGTGCCTTTACACATAGGTCTAATTAATTTCTTTATAATACATGCTGGGTAAAGGGCCTGTACATTTTAAAAACTCTTGATAACATGTCACCAAGTCGGTGAGGCTGTTTGAGTTTGCAGAGTCCTCATGCACTGATGGTCCTTGGGTATTAACCTTTTTAAAGTATTTGCCAGATGCTATGGTTAAAAATAATTCTATCCAGTTTTAATCTGTAGTTTTAGATATTAAACAGATGTTGGCCATATGTATTTTTATTTAACAGGTTACTTGTTTATCTTCTCCCCATTTTTTTCTCATTGAGCATTTAAATATTTTAATCAATTTTATGAGCTCTTTACATATTAGGGATATTAATCCTTTGCCACATATTAAAAACTGTTTCCTTAAAGTGTCCTTTGACTTATTTTGCACTTCTGAAAAGCCGCTCTCATTGGCTTCATTCCTGAATTCCACATCTGTGCAGTTCTGTGCACATCTGTCTCCCCTCATGTTGACATTCTCACCATTTCATCCTCCCTCTAGATCTTTCTACCTCGTTTTGTTCCTTGTTCTTCTTTTTCCTTCTTCTGATTTCTTTATCCCTACTTCCTCTTCTAAACATGGAGTTGATTAGTCCCTCTGGCCTTGCAGTGCTTCTTGCTGGGCGTAGAGGAGAGGAGAGTCCTCATCAGGATTGATGAGGGAGGTGGCTTTTTCAAACTCCATGTTTGTCAGATCCTTGAGAAGAATCACAGTGTGCCCCTGTGACTGTTAGGTGTGTGGGAAACCCTTCAGTTGAGCAGAGGCAGAAAAGGTTGAGGACATTTGGCTGAAAGGTTTAAGGCATGGAAATGCAATCACACTTATCTTTGTTTCTATGACGAAACCCTCACAAAGGTCCTGTGACCTCAGGCCCATCTCCAAGAATTTTCTTGCTCTTCTGTGTGCATGCAGATCAGGGAATTACTTTCTAAATTGATTGTGGAATGTGCTGAAGGCACATGCTAGACCAGGTCTAGAAGACCAGCATCCTTTTGAAAGCCTGATCAATATGAAAAGCTGCTATCTTTACATGATGCCAGGAGGTCAAGTCCAAATTACATTCCCACATCACAAAAGCTTTCAAAGCTAATGCAGATGCCACGGGCCTCCAGGGAGAGGTTACCACTCTGCTTTGTGGATTTATAGTCACATATCTCCTGGTCCATGGGAGGAAGAAAGGGGGCCTCTTGCATTCTGGGGAGTGTTCCAAGCTGCTCACCACTGACCAGAGCATCTTCAGGCCAGAGACAAATAAACACAATTTCTTTGTACATTGTTAAATTCACAAAGCATCACATATATCCTTACATATCTTACAATGTGTATTAAATTATAATGGAAGATTATCATCCTGAGTTGATTTGATCTATATTCATTTAAATTACACGCTGAATGTCTTGTAAAAGGAGTTGTAATGTTCACGTAACATTATTCATATAGATATTAAACACTTAAAGTATACATGAAGGGAGAAATCAGCAAAGGGGTTGGGACCACAGGTGCTGTATTGTGCTTTAGGTTTTGATGGCAACTTTCCAAAACCAAAATGAAACAGTGACAGTGGGGTAATCTAGCTCCCACTTGCAGGAAACGTGCTACGCATTTACAGAAAAGAAGGGTTTCCTCTCTTGGACTGAATTTTAAAGGAAAAATATCATATGGTACTTATACATTCGACTCAGGGTTAACAATGGTAACATTATCAGTATGAACTTATTGCAGGTATCGAAGCATTTTTCTTATGTCTGTGTCTTACAATAAATCTTAAATACAAGCAAAAGTTATAAGCTGGAGTGTTTGGTTGGTTGGTCAGTTTTGGTACTGGGACTTGAACCCAGGGGTATTCTACCTCTGAGTTGCACCCCCAGCCCTTTTTATTTTTTGTTCTGAAATAGGTTCTTGCTAATTTGCTGAGGGTCTCACTAAGTTGCTGAGGCTGGCCTCGAACCTGTGATCCTTCTGTTTCAGTCTCCCAAATACTAGGATTACAGGCTTGTACACCATGCTCGGCTGTTACAAGGTTTTTAATATATCAGTGAAATTGTTTTCAGAGTAGTTTCAGTAAAAGTAGTTTTCTAAAAGGATATGTAGTAGTTACGTAACATTATTAATACAGATATTAACCTGATCCAGGGAGCTACCTTTCTTGAATTTTTATTCATAGTTCAAGAATTCACGTATTTAGGACTTAAACCATGTAGAGAATAGCATGCATCTTAGGCTATCTTCCTTGACTGTTAGTCATATCAGGTCTTTGTGAAAGCCAGGAAGGAGTTTTGATGGAAATAGAGAAAAATGAAAATTTGCCTCAAAGATGCCGACTTCGGGTAAAGACCCACGCACTGTTCACATCTTTGATGAAGCCTGTAATACTTTATATGATTCATGTTCTTTTTGTTAAATCAAAATAGTTATTAATTCAAAGAAACTACAGTTCATTCACCTGTAGTTACCCATTGATTCTTGGGGGAGGAAGCATATATGTGTATGTATGTGTATTTATATTTATAGTTAACCATTTACCACTTGCCCTGGATAACTGGGTATCCTTTTCTCTGGCCTTTGCTTCAAAATCTATTCTCTCTTTAGGCTTGCACAGGCATAATTATTCCAGATGGTAAAGTAAAATGATCAGACCGGGTCTATTTTTGTGAGTTCTGCTCATGATGAAATCTCTGTAGTATAGCTGATAAATTAAGAAGCCGGAAAAAAGAGCAGATTTGCCTGCACTTAAAGAGGCTTCTCTACTCTTCTCTTTAAAAAAAAAATCAATGAATAAAGCATTCAAGGCTTATATGGCCTAAATGCAAATGAAGGCTACACGGTGACCTCTAGCGGCACGCTGGCTCTATCCTGGCACTGGCGTTAGGTTTGCTCAAGGTAAAAAGAGCCCCTGACACCTCCCCTGGGACCCTGTGTTATTGAGATAGATGTGTGTGCTACTGAGTTGTATCTCAAGTGATATGTCCGAGAGCAGATGGGCATAATATGAAAAAATCCCATTGTACATTGTGGTTTAGATTTAGGGTGTTAGAGGTGATTTCCCACCCACTATGATATGACCTGTCTTGGCCTTATTCAGACATTTGATAGTCTTCTTAAATTGGAATTAGTTGATGTGTAAAGCTAAGCACCATTTGTTTGAAGCTGTCTTAGGATGCTGTGCTAGTCAGCTTGGACTGTCGTAACAAATGCCACTGACTAGTGGGCTCACACAACAGGAACTGATTTCTCACCTTCCTGGAGTCTGGAGGTTCCAGATTAAGGTCTTGGAATGGGACCTTAATGGGTCTCTGGCGTGGGAATGGCTGCCTTCTCAGAGCAGTCCTCCTGTGGTCTTGCCTCTGAATATGTGCGTGGAGAGAGAGAGAAAAATCTCTTCTTCTCAGGCCTCCAACCCTATTGGTTTCAGGGCCCACCATTAGGACACGTGTAACCCTTTTTGCATTCTAAAGGCCTGTCTCCAAATACAGTCATCAGGGCTTCAGCATATGAAATTGGGGGGAACATAATTCAGTTCATAGCAGGTGCATAAAAGAATAAAAAGTCTAGGCAATTTCTGTTGACCAAGAAAAAAATGCAGGAAGTCAGCCTGAGAGGTCTCTTTAGCAATTGACAGCATAGAGCTCTTTACCCACCTGGGCATATGGGTGGTTTTATACATTAAACCAGATTTGGAGGTTCTTTCTAAAACCCTAGCATTCAGTGTTTTTAGGTAATAATATATTCATTGTCTAAAAAACGGAGAATCAATTCCAAATGCCCATGATGCGTTTTTCTTTTACCACCCATTCTTTCCCCACAGAGCGCCTAGGGGAAGCCACAGTGCAAGAGGCTGGCTGGCCGGGGTCTGAATCCCACCTGCTCTACTTACCAGCTGGGTAGCTCTCAATTTATTAATGTATCTCTCTGAGATTGTTTCTTTGTCCCTAAGATGAGTAATAATACTTATCATTATGCATATAATGTTAGAATACAGGCTATGCTGCTGTATATATATTAAAAACATGCCGGGCGTGGGGGCACACACCTGTTAATCTCAGTGCTTGGGAGGCTGAGACAGGAGGATCACAGGTTCGAGGACCGCCTCAGCAACTTAGTGAAATCCTCGGCAACTTGGTGAGACCCTGCTTCAAAGTAAAAAAAATAAAATAAAAGGGACTGGGGTTGTAGTTTAGAGATAGAACACTCCCCAGTACCACAACAAATAAGTAAATAAGTAAAAAACAAAACACTGTAGTTTTGATATGAGAAATACTATAGGAATTTATTTATCTTACATATAAAATCCAGTAGTAAGGGTTGGTAGGGACCCCCAACACCAGCCTCAACAGAAACGTCGATCTCAGAGCGAAAGGTGCTGAGCCAGTTCTCATTATTCCCCTCTCATGGCAATGTAGGAGCGAGACAAAGTCATTCACATGAACTGTTAGGGGCAACATCCCGAAGCAGCTCTCGAATTCTGCTCACGTCCCTTCTGCCAGAGGTAGATGTACAGTTACATTTAACAGGGAGGTTGAGTGACAAGCATTATCTCCAGCTGTTACTTTACTAGCAATGATTACTCTGCCACAAATGGATATTGTAAAGATTAGAAACAATTCAGTGACTCATCTACATTGAATTATGAAATATCATATCTATGTGTTTAGCAAGGTGTCTTGTACACGGTAAATGTCATAAAAATGGAATCATCTTCTTACTTTCCCCAAGCACCATACGCTGACAAAATGTGGTCCATGGTCTCATAGCATCAGTATCACCTGGGAACCTTGGAAATGTAGAATTTCATCCCCTCAGCCGGACCTACTGAGTGACAGCCTGCATCTTAACACTTTGAGAAGCTCTGAACTGGCATGTTCTTTGTAAATCTTTTAAGGAATCTGCTGGCGATGTTGTCTTGAACAGTTACACCTCATGAAAATTAAATGTGATAATATATATAAATTACTTTAAATCTGCAAAGTGCCTCATAGCATTATTAGAGTGTACAGATGTGAGGAGGAATAATGCATCTCATAAGTTATTAGAACAACAAAATTTGAGAGTCATTGATTCTTTAGGTTTCCCAACCCTTATAACATTCCTTGATATTGCAATGCCATGTGAAAAAGACATCCTACCTCTAGAAAATGTACTTGAATTGCTTTGCACTTTTTTTTAGGTACAGAGATTTTATTATTATTATTTAGGGAGATGCTAGACCCACACTTTTATTTATTTATTTATTTATTTATTTATTTATTTATTTATTTATTTTGCGGTACCGGGGATTGAACCCAGGGGCGTTCTACCTCCGCGCTACACCCCCGACCCTATTTTTTATACTTTATTTTGAAACCGGGTCTCACGAGGTTGCGGAGGGCCTCACTAAGGAGAGAGAAAGAGAGAGAGAGAGAGAGAGAGAGAGAGAAAGAGAGAGAGAGAGAGAGA
>PVJS01048344.1:0-15093 GCA_004027185.1 Glis glis
ACTACCAAAACAATAATGATAATATCAACACATTTGTTAAATGCTTACTACATCCAAAGTACTGTGCTAGGACCTATTGTGTGCCAAGAATTAAGCGTCTCAAGGCTGTAGCGAGCCTCTCAGGGGCCCATTGACCAGGGCCAATTATTATCCCCACTTCCCAGTGGAGGAAACTGAGGCTGGCTTTGAGAGGTAAAGCAACACGCCTGAGGCCAGAGTCGACCCCAGATCCCCAGGGAACCCAGAGGCTGTCACCTGGCTCTCTAGTGCATCTCAGTGTTCAGGCAGCTGGAGGCCACACCTGGCC
This sequence comes from Glis glis, assembly GCA_004027185.1. Taxonomy (NCBI): domain Eukaryota; kingdom Metazoa; phylum Chordata; class Mammalia; order Rodentia; family Gliridae; genus Glis; species Glis glis. The sequence goes on from PVJS01048344.1 coordinate 308, forward strand.
CATGTGACTTTAGGTCCTAACATCGATTTAGCAGCGCTGGCTCAGGGTAAACTCGTGCCCAACTGCCCCCAAAACTGTTGAGTTGCCTTGCGTTTGTGCGGTGATAAGAAGGTGCCCAGACCACCAATATCGGGGGGCCCTGCTCCCCACCGCCCTGCCTGCCATGAGGACTGTGGGCTTTGATAATCCCCAAGCCACAGATAGCACCAAACACAGCTTGTGTGGTTTGCATAGGCATTGTAATTTTTTTTTCAAATTTGGTAATAATATGGAAAATAAGATTGCTCTCTGTAAGTTCATTTTGTTTTTTCTGATGTTGGGGTCCCTGGGGTCCCACTTCTTTTGGGTGGCTAGGATCCCCTGATCCTGATCATCTCCATCAGACCAGGGTCAGAGGAAGGCTGCAGCCCGGTGCCCAAGCACAGGAGACAGGTGTATGCATTCGCAGGGAACCCAGGGCAGGGAAACCCCACTGCTGTGGGACTGGGCAGGGATAGGAGCTTACGAGTAGAGGAGGTAGTGGGGAGGAGCAGAGGAGGGAGAGGCCGAGGAAAGAGGATGTGGTTGACCCCAGGGTGTTGTAGGAGCCTGCAGTTCACCTTGGAGCGGGGCTGGGGAGATGGAAAAGGTCTGTCACCATAGTTAGAAGCTTGGTATTAGCCAGGTATAGTAGCACAAGCCTGTAATCCCAGTACTTGGGAGGTTGAGACAGGAGGATCAAAGGTTCGAGACCAGCCTCAGCAATTTAACAAGACCCATTTTCAAAATAAAAAACAAAATTGGGCTGGGGATGTAGCTCAGAGGTAGACTGCCCCTGCATTCAACCCCCAGTACCACAAAAGAAAAAGAAGAGGAGGAGGAGGCAGCTTGGTCTTTATCTATGAGCAAAGATAGTCATTGGAAGGAGCATGTCAGGATGCCAAAGTAACTCATGTCATAGTCCAAGGATCCTAGAGTTTGCGACGACAGAATCTCTCTGTCACCTTCTACCTCTTCCAGAGAATTCAGTCTTCAGAGCATCTGATTTGTGTGTGTGTGTGTGTGTGTGTGTGTGTGTGGTACTGGGGATTGAATCTAAGGGGATTCTACCTCTCAGCTACACCCTCAGCCTTTTTATTTTGAAACAGGGTGCCGGGCGTGGTGGCGCACGCTTGTAATCCCAGTACTTTGGGAGGCGGAGACCGGAGGATCCAAGTTCGCGGCCAGCCTCAGCTCTCTCTCTCTCTCTCTCTTTCTCTCTCCCTGTCTCTTTCTCTCTCTCTCTACTTAGTGAGGCCCTCCGCAACTTCGTGAGACCTGGTTTCAAAATAAAGTATAAAAAATCGGGCTGGGGGTGTAGTGTGGAGGTAGAACGCCCCTGGGTTCAATCCCCAGTACCACAAAAAAAAAAAAAAGAAAAAAAAGAAACAGGGTCTTGCTAAGTTGCTGAGGCTGGCCTCAAACCTGTGATCCTCCCATCTCAGCCTCCTGAGCACCAGGATTATAGGCATGCACCACCACGTCTGGTTGAGCATCTGATTTTAAATTCAAAGAGCCAGGTTCCAGCTCTGGGGCTCCAAGGGCTATGCATTTGAGGAGACGGTAGATAGAGCTAGAGTCCAAGAGACCCAAGGTCCATTCCCTGATCTGTTACTAGCCAGCACCTTGCTTTGTCCCTGGGGTGCAGGGGGTGGACCCATACCCACCTTTCTTAGGCTCAAGGGCTCACCCAAGAATTATGGGTGCTGGGTGGGGTAGCACAAGCCTGTAATCCCAGTACTTGGGAGGTTGAGACAAGAGGATCACAGGTTCGCAACCAGCCTCAGCAACTTAGTGAGGCTTTTAGCAACTTTGTGAGACCCTGTTTCAAAATAAAAAATAAGCCGGGCGTGGTGGCGCACACTTGTAATCCCAGTACTTTGGGAGGCGGAGACCGGAGGATCCGGGTTCGCGGCCAGCCTCAGCTCTCTCTCTCTCTCTCTCTCTCTCTCTCTCTGTCTTTCTCTCTCTCCTTAGTGAGGCCCTCCGCAACTTCGTGAGACCCGGTTTCAAAATAAAGTATAAAAAATAGGGCCGGGGGCGTAGCGCGGAGGTAGAACGCCCCTGTGTTCAATCCCCAGTACCGCAAAAAAATAAAAATAAATAAATAAAAAATAAAAAAAATAAAAAATAAAAAAAATATATGGTTGGGGGTGTAGCTTGAAGGTAGACTGCTCCTGGGTTCCATCCCCAGCAGCACAAAAAACAAAAAGAAAAAATTATGGAACTGCAGAATCTGACTGATCCAGGGCTTGGCATATACTAAATAGTGTTTGAATGAATGAATGAATGAATGAATGAATGAATGAATGAATGAATTCACTGCAATGTGATCTTGATGCAGGGGTTAGGAACAAAGGTTCTAGCGGGGCATGGTGTCATGCTCTTGTAGTCCCAAGTACTCAGAAGGCTGAGGCAGGAAGATCACTTGCGCTCAGGAGGTTGACGTAGCAAGACCCCACGTCAAAACAAAACAAAACGACAGAAAGAACAACGCATTTTCTGGAGCCAGACAGTCCTTCAATTGAACTTTGACCACACTGCCTTGGGCCTCCTCTCCGAGCCTTGGTCTTCTCATGGGAAACATGGAGATGACAATAATAGTTCCTACCTTGTGAGGTTGCTATGGGAATCCAGTGGGGATAGCGCGGGCAAAATGTTGAGTGCAGGCTGGGCATGGTGGTGCATGCCTGTGACCCCAGTGCTTGGGAGGCTGAGACAGGAGGATCACAGGTTTGAGGCCAGCCCTCAATAAATTAGTGAGACCCTGTTTCAAAACAAAACAAAAAGGTCTGGGGGTGTAGCTCTGAGGTAGAATACCCCTGGATTCAATCCCCAGTACCACAAAAATAAATAAATAAACTGGGCGTGGTGGCACATGCCTGTAATCCTAGCACATGGGAGGCTGAGACAGGAGGATCGCAGGTTGGAGACCAGCTTCAGCAATTTAGCAAGACCCTCAGCAACTTAGCAAGACCCTGTTTTAAAATTATAAAAAATTTTGCCGGGAGTGGTGGCACACGCTTGTAATCCCAGTACTTGGGAGGCGGAGACCGGAGGATCCGGGTTCTCGACCAGCCTCAGCGCTCTCTCTCTCTCTCTCTTTCTCTCTCTCTCTCTTCTTAGTGAGGCCCTCCGCAACTTTGTGAGACCCGGTTTCAAAATAAAGGATAAAAAATAGGGCCGGGGGTGTAGCTTGGAGGTAGAATGCCCCTGGGTTCAATCCCCAGTACTGCAAAAATAAAATAAAATAAAATAAAATAAAAGTAAATAAAATAAAAGTAAATAAAATAAAAGTAAATAAAATAAAAGTAAATAAAAGTAAAAATAAAAATTATAAAAAATTTAAAAGGGCAGCTGAAGCCGGGCATGGTGGCACATGCCTGTAATCCCAGTACTTGGGAAGCTGAGACAGGAGGATTGCAGGTTCAAGGACAGCCTCAGCAAATAGTGAGGCTCTCATTAACCTAGGGAGACTCTGTTTCCAAATAAAAATAAAAATAGGGCTGTGGGTGTAGCTCAGAGGTAGAATGCCCCTGGGTTCAATCCCCAGTGCCACAAAAAAGTAAATAAATAAGTAAAAATAAGCCAGGCGTGGTGCCGCACACTTCTAATCCCAGTACTTGGGAGTCTGAGACAGGAGGATCACAGGTTCAAGGACAGCCTCAGCAAGTAGTGAGACTCTCATCAACCTACGGAGACCCTGTTTCCAAATCAAAAAATTAAATTGGGCTGGGGGTGTAGCTCGGAGGTGGAATGCCCCTGGGTTCAATCCCCAGTCCAAAAAAAGAACCACACACACACATATATGTATATATAATATATATATATATATTTTTTTTTTGAGGTACCGGGGATTGAACCCAGGGGCATTTTACCTCCAAGCTACACCCCCGGCCCTATTTTTTATACTTTATTTTGAAACCGGGTCTCACAAAGTTGCAGAGGGCCTCACTAAGTAGCTGAGGCTGGCCTCGAACCCGGATCCTCCGGTCTCCGCCTCCCAAGTCCTGGGATTACAAGCGTACGCCACCACGCCCGGCTTATAATATATATATTGAATGCAGGTTCATGTGGCTCCTCGGAGGTGGACGAGGCAGGGCTGTGGGTCCATTCTTAGAAGCTAACCGAGGTGCAGCCTCATGGAGCTGGGTCTGTTCCCCAAGCTCCCGGCTTCCTGGTCCCAAGGATCGAGCCCACGATCCCCCCAGAGCCTGCTGCTATGACCACGGAGGAACCCACCCGTGGCTTCTCAAGGCACCTTCCTTCCCAGGCAGCCCCCAATAATGGGGTCCCCAGCTCCACCTCCTCCAGCTCTAGCCAGCTGCCTGCTCTGTGCCCAGCCTGGCTTGGGCATTGAGGACGCAGAGAGACAGGGGAGTCAGGCTCTGCCTTGGGGACACACACAAATGATGGCCCTGACATGGGGTAGGTGTGCGTGGGGCTGTGGGTGACAGCTGGGGGCAGGGACAAGCGGTGGAAGAGGCGAGAAGGGGTGTTAGGGGAAAGTCTTTCAGTGTCTGGCCAGTGGCTGGTGGAGGGAATTCCAGGCAGAGGGCACTGAGTGTTCAAAGGCCTAGAGGCCAGAAACCTGAGTAGAGGCGGTCTCCGCAGCCAGCCCATCCCGCCTGACCCATTGCTGCCTGCGTCAATCCCTGGCACAGAGAAGCGTCTTTCCCGTCCATCTGTGCGTGGCCTCGGAACCCTCAGATTTCCTGTAGTGGGTGGCAGACGAGCGGGAGCAGCCAAGAACCTTGGGGAAGCAGCGGTCGGTGTGTGTGTGTTGGGGTGGTCTGCAGACAGACCAGGGGGCCGCTGGGCAGGGGCTTTATCTCGCTGGGTCCCCGCAGGGCAGGCCGGAGCCCGGATTCCGGGAGGGGACTAGGGTCACATCCTGACCCGTGGAGACAGGAAACCGGCCTGGTGTCTCAGCGATTCCTGTCAGGCCTGCTGTGCCGTTCTGCTGTCTTCCTAACAACCCCGGCAGCCAGGCCAGGGCAGAGCTGGGTCAGCCGCTGATTCACCCCACTCCCGGGCAAACGCGGGGAGCCAAAGACACTCCACCCACCCATGAGCAGTCGAGCCCAGCCCTGACTCACCCCTGGCTAGAGGAGCAGGCAAGGCTGCTTAGGCAGAGACTATGAGCCGGGCAAGGAGGCCCCAGTGCTGGGCTCCAGAATCAGTGGCCTCTCTCTGGCCCTCTTCCAGTCTTACCCCTCCTCCAGGGTGGGGACTCTGCAGGGCTGAAGGGGTGTGCCTACTGGAACCCCTCCATTCTAGACCCTGTCCTGGGTGTCCAGTCGTGCAGAGCCTCCTCCCAGGGCCTCATGGGGCTCTTTCTTGTCCCATCCTCTAGGGGGCGCACTGCCTGGCTGAAGCGCGCTCCGCTAGGTCTGAAGGGTTGTGGGGTCAGTTATTTGGGGGTCTGCATGTAGAGCTTGGGTGTATGGGGGGGCTGTAGACACGTGCATGCCCTTGCTGTGCTATTAGAAGCAGGGCTAAGAAGGAGGCTGGCTGGGGCCCGTGAGGGCCATTCATGTTCTTGTCCCAGACCTTGCAGATATGAGCTGCAGGCTTGGGAAGGGGGATAGGTTGGGGGTCAGACAGGCTGGGCAGGGATTGTGTCTGTCTCGCATTGTGTCCCCAGTGTTCAGCTTGGAGCCACTCTGGGAATACATATCGGATGGATGGATGGATGGATGGATGGATGGATGGCAGACAAAAGGTAGAGAGGAAGGAGGGGAAAATGTCTATGAATAGAAGCATTTGCCAGTTGGCATGTGGAGTGGTTGGCAGTGTCACCTGTTGGTCATTTGGAGGTGTTAACTCCGTTCTCTGCCAAGCACCTGAGGACAGAGCCCTGCCTCCTTCTGTCCCCCTTTGGAAGCACAGATACCCCAGTGTTGGCCTCTCTGGTGGGCAGATGAGTTGGGGGAGGCAGGGAGGCCTCAGGCTGACTGTCAGAAGGACTGGAGGGACCAGAGGGCACCTCAGCTGGTGGAGGTAGAGGATCTCTCCAGGGGATTCTGCAAGTTCCCTCTGTGGCCACCTAGCTGGAGACCAGGATGCCCAGATGCCAATACAGGGACCCCCAGGAGGCAGGATGGAATCCAGGGGCCACCCCCAATTCTAGAACATCACTGAGCATAACTCCTCCTTGCACACATGGGAGATTGAGGCCCAGGGAAGGGAGGCTTGGCATGCCTTAGCTCCTGCTGTCACCCAACTCTGACGCCAGCTGCCTCAGCCCCTAACTGAGGGGCTCCTCTGTGGCAGGAGGGGGTGGGAACTAATGAAAGCCATGTATAGTCACCCCTCAGTATCCTCAGGGGAATGGGTTCCAGGACCCCCCTCCCAAGGATACCGATATCCACAGATGCTCAAGACCTTTATATAAAATGGTGTGGGACCGGTGTGGTGGAGCACATCTCTAATCCCAGTAATTGGGAGGTGAGACAGGAGGATTGCAGGTTCAAGGCTGGCCCCAGAAATTTAGTGAGACCCTCAGCAACTTAGTGAGACCCTGTTTCAAAACAAAAGTAAAAAGGGCTGGAGATGTAGCTCGAAGATAGAATGCCCCTGGGTTTGATCCCCAATAGCAAATATACATATATATTTGGGCTAGGTGTGGTGGCATGCACCTATAGTCCCAGCTACTGGAGAGGCTGAGGCAGGAAGATTGCTTGAGCACAGGGCAACATAGGGAGTCTCTCTCCCCTCCCCCCTCCCGTTTTTTTTTTCTCCTGTGTGTGGTACTAGGGATTGAACCCAGGGATGTTCTATCTCTGAGCTATACCCCCAGTCCTTTTTACCTTTTATTTTGAAACAGGGTCTCACTAAGTTACCACATGCTGCCCTTGAACCCACAATCCTCCTGTCTCAGCCTCCCAAGTACTGGGATTACAGGCATGTGCCACTGCACCTGGCTGACCCTGTCTCTTAAAAAAAACAAAACCAGATTTGTCCGTGGTTGGTTGGGTTTGCAGATGCAGACCTGTGCACACACAGAGCCACGCCTCTGTAGCAGGGCACAGCTGCTCTGGCGCAGAACCTCACCATGTCCCTGCAGGCCTGTGAAGTGGGTGCATTGTTCCGCCCATTTTCCCTATCAGGAAACTGAGGCCAGAGAGGCCCTGACCTCTGTCCCCTGCCACCCTTTCTGTAGATTCAGTCTGAGTTTGCCGGGGTGGACAGAGGGGCCTGGCTCCAGTGTAACCGCCTCCGGGTGGGCCCTGGAGGGCGGGGGCGCCTAGAAGAATTGCTGGAAGCCGCTTTCTATAAGTGGCTACGAGTGCTTGGGGCCTCCTCACAGAAATCCCCCTTCCCGCCACCGACCTCTGGGCCAACAATGGCATCCGTGGGACACCGACACAAAAATAGCATCTTGGTCCCTGCCGCCCACTCAGGGAGGGGGCCGGGCAGGTCAGGCTGGCAGGGCTGGGGGCAAGGGACCAACCAGTCTGCCCGCCCTGGCTGGGCCTCAGAATTCCCAGGATCCTATCCGGAAGACTGGGAGCCTGGGGCCAGCGGCCCCCGTCTTTGCCTCTGGGGGCAGGGAGGAGAGGAGGGAAGTCGCGTGCGTGTGAGCAGCTCACGGTGAGTCAGGGCTCTGGGGATGGAAATGTTTGCTGTGGAAACCCCGACAGTTTTTCTGGTAACCAGCTGGCCCTTGGCTAGGCCTGGGAGCTCAGAGCCCCTCAGAGCCCCGCTGTCCAGCCTCCCCAAGTTTTTGAACTCTTTGCTTGCTGTGACTGCTGACTGCCTCTCTCTGGGCCTCAGCACCCCTGCCCCCCAACTCTGCAGGGGAGGACTTGGTGACAGTGGAGTGGCAGGCTTGGTTGGTGAACTCTGAGAGAAGAGCTAAGTACTGTGACAAACGTCACCAAGTTCCAGCTTCCTATCCCCACCTCCACCCGGCATGCCCCAGCTCCGACCTCCACCCTCCCTTTCTTCACTTCCTTTATCCAGAGCCCCACCTGGTGTTGGCTCCCAGCCCCATCACACCCCCATTTCACAGTCAAGGAAACTGAGGCACAGAGGAACAGGGACAATGGCTCGTAGCAGCAGGACTGATGTGCACAGCTCCCACAGCCGTCAGGGTCCACAGAGGGATGGAGGATGGACCTCCCAGTCCCCCCGGGTCTCGGCTGCAGTTCGCCACCCTGGGGCCCCTCTGTCTGCCATGTGTGCGCCTTGAAGTTCTCCCCTCAGGGTGGGGACAAACAGATGGCACTGGGGGCAGTCCTGGGAAGAGGAGGGATTGAGAAGGAGGACTCGGTGCGGGAGCACTGCCCAGCTTCCAGGGCTGTAGGCTCCCCTGGGGCACAGGCTGATGTGCCCTGACGTCACTATTCACCGTGGCTCCCTCTGCAGCGTCTCCCTGAGCCTATGGGAGGAGACCCGTCCCTGCTTTGGTCAGCTAGCATGGGCAGCATGCTCCGCACAAGGCCAGGCATAAATCAGGTTGAACCATGAAAAATTATGGATTCTTGTTTTTTTGTGTGTGTGTGTGTGTGTGGTACTGGGGATTGAGCCCAGGAGCATTCTACCTTTGAGCTACATCCTCAGCCCTATTTTATTTTTAATGTGGAAACAGGGTCTCACTAAATTACAGATGGCCTCACTAAGTTGCTGAGGCTGGCTGTGAACCTGCAATCCTCCTGTCTCAGCCTCCCAAACACTGGGATTACAAGCATGCGCCACCATGCCCGGCTCTTATATTTATTTTGAAATATGGTCTCGCTAGGTTGATGAGAGTCTCACTATTTGCTGGGACTGTCCTCGAACCTGTGATCCTCCTGTCTCAGCATCCCAAGTACTGGGATTACAGCATATGCCACCATGCCTGGCTCAGATTCTCAATTTTCTTAACAGCTTTATGGAGGTAATTGAGAGTATATAGTTGAGCCAGGTGTGGTAGTGCACACCTGTAATCATAGTACATGGGAGGCTGAGTCAGGAGGATCGCAGGTTTGAGGATAGCCCCAGCAATTTAGTGAGACCCTCAGCAACCTAGTGAGACCCTGTTTCAAAACAAAAAATAAAAAAGACTGGGGGTGTAGCTCGGAGGTAGAATGCCCTTGTGCTCAATCTCCAGTTGAAAAATAAGAAAGCATAATTTAAAAGAAACTGAAGCCGGGCATGGTGGCACATGCTTGTAATCCCAGTACTTGGCAGGCTGAGATAGGAGGATTGCAGGTTCGGAGCCAGCCTCAGCTACTTTAGTGAGGCCCTCTGCAACTTAGTGAGACCCTGTTTCAAAATAAAGAATAAAAAACAGAGCTAGGGGTGTAGCTCGGAGGTAGAATGCCCCTGAGTTCAATCCCTAGTACCACAAAAAAATAAATTAAAAAAAATAGGGCTGGGGGTGTAGCTCAGAGGTAGAATGCCTCTGGATTCAATCCCCAGTACCACACACACACACACACACACAATACTTTGAAAACCAAGTTATAAATCCATTAGAAAACATTAATGTAAAGGTAAACATATTTAAGTATGAAACATATCTTATCCTTCTATTGTTGTTAGCCTAAGAATAACTATTTAAGAATAATAGCCTACAGAGCCCACAAAAATGAAAAGTATTATTTGCAGAACATTGAAACCAAAACAGTATTATTCAATCTCTTTTTGTTTGTTTGTCTTAAAGAGCAAACTTGCACACAAAGAGTGATCGCGGTGTCATGACTGAGTAACGGAAATGTTTCTGAGCAGATTTTTCCAGGGGCTGCGACGCTGTCTCTAGCTTTGTGACATCACTTGGGGAAATGGCAAGGAGAAGCTAAATCCAAAAACTTTCCACTGTGTCTCCATCTTCAAATCGTCCCTTTGATAGCGTGGAGGCTTTCGGGGTCAGCCCTTGGCACGCTTTTGTGTGAGAGCTGCTGGTGTCTGCGGCGGGCAGGGGTTCTGCTGGTCTTTGTCCTGGGGGCCGCAGGCTCTGAGGCTCTGAGCAGCTGTGGTCTGTCTTCACCTCTTCACACCCAGCTGGCTCAGAAAGTCTTGGGGCAGAGTGGAGGTCACTCTCTCGACAGAAGCTTTGTCCTGTGGACGGCTGCATTCTTTTTCTTCTTGAGAATAAGATGTAGAAAAGTAGCCAAGGGCCGGGCGTGGTGGAACATACTTGTAATCCCAGTACTTGGGAGGCTGAGACAGGAGGATCACAGGTTCGCGGCCAGCCTCAGCTACTTAGTGAGGCCCTCAGCAACTTAGTGAGACCCTGTTTCAAAATAAAGAATAAAAAATAGGGCTGGGGGTGTAGCTCAGAGGTAGAATGCCCCTGGGTTCAATCCCCAGTACTGAAGAAAAAAAGAAAAAAGAAACAGGGTCTCACTAGGTTGCTGAGAGTCTTACTATGTTGCTGAGGTTGGTCTTAAGCCAGCCCTTTTTATTTTCTAGTTTGAAACAAGGTCTCGCTAAGTTGCTGAGATTGGCCTCAAACCTGCCATCCTCCTGTCTCAGCCTCCCAAGTACTAGGATTACGGGTGTGCACCACCACACCTGGCCAGAAATAATAAATCTTGATTGACTGTTGGATGAAGTTTGGGCTCATTCACATTTTTTTTTTCCTCTTTCTCTTTTGGGATTTACTGGGACTAAATCCCATCCATCCTTTCAACATACATTTTCTGGGCCTGCCCCGAGGGCTGGGCACTGCTCTGGGCATGGGTAACAAGGGGGATCAGGCTGAGCAGGGAGGGCGGAGAGGAAGGAGCCATCGCTACCCCCCGGTGCCCCTGCTGTGCGAGTCTGACCAGTCTGTGCGTGTGTCCCTGCCTGCTCCCCAGGAGGTGGCACAGTTGGAGCTGACCCTCCAGGCATCCAAGCAAAATGACACCCAGCATCGGGATGTGCTTCTGATCCTGGTCGCCAACAAGACCGTCCTCCTGCAGCTCCAGGCCCCGGGAGTCCCGCTCTTCTTGGCCTACGTGAGTGTGTTGCCCGGGTCCCCAGGCAGAGTCGTTGGCCATGGGGGCCCTGCTGTCCATCCCGGTGGGCAGGGGTCCCCTGCCCCAGAGGCCCTGCTTCCTTCCACTCCAGTGTTATTTACCAGGGCTCTGCCAGGTGAGCCTGACGGGCCTGACAGTGAGGAACCAGAGGGCAGCTGGACCTGGGATGAGAGTCCAGACTGGGAGGTGGGCGTCAGGCCTACGCACAGCCTGGCCAACTCGGATCCTTCGTGCAGCCTCGGTTTGTCCATCCATCCAGTGGGACAATTGGACTCGATGATACTCCATCAGACGACCTTCTCATTGTCTTTGACAAAGTTACATCTATTTGAGAATATTTAAGTACAGAGGAAAAGGGCCAGCAGGGAACGGAGCAATGTGTTGACAGTGGCTGGGCTGGGAGGTGGGCTGAGGAGAGACCTTGACTTTGTTCTTTACACTTTGCTGAATTTATGCAAGTTGCTCTAATGGACAAGGCCCACATTGGAGAAAAATCTTTTTTTTTTTTTTTTCTGTAGTGAAGATTGAACCCAGGGCATTCTACCTCTGAGCTATGCTCCCAGCCCTTTTTATTTTTTATTTTTGTAATTTTGAGTCTGGGTCTCTTAAGTTGCTGAGGGCCTTGCTAAATTGACAAGGCTGGTCTCGAACCTGCGATCCTCCTATCTCAGACTCCCAAGTACTGGGATTACAGGCGTGCAACACTGCGCCTGGCTCATCTTTTTAAAAACCTCAAGTTTTAAGTGTTAGGCACACGAACCAGGAGGGGAGGTCAAACCGCTCTGTCCCATGGCAGGGGCTCAGGGCTGAAAGAAACATGGAAACTCAAAGAAAGCCAGCAGGGGTGGGAGGGACCCAGGGACACTGAGCAGCTCAGGGACACCGACAGAGTCAGATGGGAAGGGGGGCCAGGGCGGGCTGGGAGACAGACCAGTAGACAGAGAGAAGTTGGGGGTGGGCGGCAGGGACAGCTCTGAGGCAGACAGGCAGACAGACAGACAGACAGACTGCTGAAGCGCAGAAAGCCCTGGTGGAAAGAGCCAATTCCAACCGCAGGACGCATCCCAAAAGGCCCACCCCACCACGCCCAGAAGGGGAAATCGAGGCCGGGGACCTGAAATGGCTCCTCCTCTCCCCCTCCCCTTCCCGGAGAGGAGGGATGTGAGTCCATCGGGTCCTGAGTGACGCAGGCCAGAAGGTCCAAGTAGCCTCCGCCCGGCCACCGTGCGCCTTCCTCCGGGCTAAGAATACCAGGCGGTGGGAGCCTCAGAGCCGCCAGGGTGGCCTGAAAGAAGCGGGCAGAGGCGCAACAGGGAGGACAGGCGACCAAGGAAGGTCATGTCCTCTGATCCCTTCCGTAGCCCATTTTACTGACGACCCTCCTCTCCCACCCTTTTTGTGTGTGTGTGTGTGTGGTGCTGGGGATTGAACCCAGGGACATTCTACCTCTGAGCGGCACCCCCAGCCCTATTTCATTTCTTATTTTGAAACAGGGTCTCCTAGGTTGATGAGTCTTTACTACTCTCTGAGGCTGGCCTCGAACCTGTGATCCTCCCGTCTCAGCCTCCCAAGTACTGGGATTACATGCATGCGCCACCACGCCTGGCTCCCTGCTCCCATTTTTAAGCCACTGTCCCATCCTTTCCAGTCCCGGGGGCTGGGTTCCTCACCCGGGCTGCCCGTCACTTTCCCCTGTTGTTAATCCCTGCAGAGAAGGGAGTATGCTCCATGCTAGGGGACCATTCTGTGCTGCCTTACTGTTGCTGTCAGGCAATCCTCCTTAATATCTAGCCTGAAGCCTTTCTGCTGCTCCCCCACAGCTTCCTCTGAATCCTTCCCACCTGCAGAGTTCCTCCTCAGGGATGCTTCCTTACCCAGCCCACCAGCGCCTCTCCTGAGCACCGGAGCCCCGGCCCTGTCCACCCAGGGGACCTGTCTTGTCCTTTGTTTCTCATTAAATAGTACCCTCTGACAAGCCGGGTGTGGTGGCACACGCTTGTAATCCCAGTACTTGGGAGGCTGAGACCGGAGGATCCGGGTTCAGGGTTAGCCTCAGCTACTTAGTGAGGCCCTCCGCAACTTCATGAGACCCGGTTTTAAAATAAAGTATAAAAAATAGGGCCGGGGGTGTAGCTCGGAGGTAGAATGACCCGGAGTTCAATCCCCAGTACCGCAAAAAAACAAAAACAACAACAAAAAAAATAGTACCCTCTGCCTTCCGTCCCTCCAAATGACTTGATGCATGTCTAGTTTCTGAATGGTGAGATTCCCCTAGGCCTGGGACCACCCCATCTTTCATTCATTCACTTGCTCCCCCACTTCCTTCTTCCCGTCCCACGTTCAGGGAGCACCCTCCACATGCCAAGTGTCAGGGCGAAGCCGGCATTGTCAGGATCTGCCATGCTGGGCCCAGGGTCCAGCACAAAGTCAGACCAACAAATATTTCCCAGTACCTGCTGTGTGTCAAGTATTGTGCAGAGATGGGTCTGGTGGCCGACCTTCACTACCCCCCCGAGTGTCGCGGAGGAACAGATGGTAGCCATATGATGTCATTAAATGTGTGTTGGGAAGCCGGGCGTGGTGGTGCACGCTTGTAATCCCAGTACTTGGAAGGCTGAGACAGGAGGATCACAGATTCGAGGACAGCCTTAGCACGTAGAGAGACTATCACCAACCTAGCGAGACCCTGTTTCAAAATAAAAAATAAAATAGGGCTGGGGGTCTGGATTCAATCCCCAGTACCACACACACACACACACACACACACACACACACACACACACACGCATGCGCTCACGCACGCATGCACACACACACGTTAGATGAGTTCAGCCATGGTGGGGTTGGGACAGGTGGATGGACAGGAGGTGTGTCTGTGCACCCCCAGATGTGGAAGGGAGACGGAGCAGCTCTGGCTGGGGTGGGGGAGGTCAGTGCGGGGCTCCGGGCTGGCTGCAGATCCACCCACCTCAGCATTCTCAGCCCCAAACTTCTTAGCCAACGGGCTGACTCCCCAAATTCCTTCCTGACCTCCTGCATAGGACAGAAGGGACTCAGCACTCTGTGTCTCCCCAGGACCCCAAACTGGTCATCTTCCAAGAGCCCCCAAGAGTCAACTTCACACAGTTGCCGCCCTTTACCACCAAGAGCCAGATCCTGGGCTGGGCAGCAGCGAAGGGCCCAATCACCTCGGCTGCGGTGCTAGAAGACCCCAGCAGCATCCACCTCCAGCTGGGCCAAGGTCAGCTTCCCCGCAGCCTCTCTGGGCTCAGGTTCAGGCATCTGAGCACCTCTGGCCTGGTCCTCGGAGTCTGGCACTAAGCCTCCCCTTTGGACAAGTCAGTGCCCCTTGGGCACAGCGCTTACTCCTTCACCAAATAGCAGCTTGGGCCACGTGAAATGCCAGTTTTCTTTAATCTACCCCCCCTGGCACTTCCATATTATTTATTGTGCATGCAGTACGTGCCAGGCCCTATGCTAGGTACTCGGGTACTCGGTCAGGGCCGACTCAGGCCCTGCCCTCCTAGAGCTGACCCTGTGATGAGAGAGATGGCACTAAACATGTATACAGATTAATAAATTCTCTAATTTTAGGTCTTGGAAAATGCTCTAAGAAAGATGAAAGAGAGCCGGGCGTGGTGGCGCACGCTTGTAATCCCAGTACTTTGGGAGGCAGAGACCGGAGGATCCGGGTTCGCGGCCAGCCTCAGCTCTCTCTCTCTCTCTCTCTCTCTCTCTCTCTCTTTCCCCCTGTCTCTCTCTCTCTCTCTCTCCTTAGTGAGGCCCTCCGCAACTTCGTGAGACCCGGTTTCAAAA
>PVJS01048345.1:0-15099 GCA_004027185.1 Glis glis
CAAAAAAAAAAAAAAAAAAAAAAAAAGAGGGAGAACCAGCCTTGTGTCATCATGAAGGAGTGAACAGAGAGGTCATCCAAAAGAAGATGGAGATTTAATTGGGTTGTGAAATGTGAATAGGACAGGGAGGGGCAGAGGATTGGGAATTGTACAGAGGTGATCTAACCCTACCTGGGTAGAGTGGTGGCATGATCTGACTCAGGCACAGGGAGATTAAGTCATTGCTTACCATCACACAGGGGCGAAGTGGTGGGGCTGGCTTTTGTGAGGACATCAGAGGATATGGGTGACAGAACTGCATGCGTCCAAATATGGCAGGACTCGGAAGCCTGTCAGAAAGCTTGTTCTTGAGTTCCCAGGGAATAGAGAAATATTGGATGTTCCAGAGCAGCCATGCTGAATTGATGGGGGTGAAGTTTAAGAGGTGTAGTTTGCTGGAACTTGGTGCAGTGATTGGATGAAGTGAATGGACAGAGTCCAAGAGAGAGAACAGAAGTAGAAAAGACAGCAAATCCAATAGAACTGGGGGAGAGTGAAGGAAGGTGGTGATTAAACTTGGGACCTTTGAACAGTCTCCTTTTTTTAGGGGGAAGAGATCTATTTAGTGGGATGTAATAATCAATGGCAATTGTAATTATTGCTCACACACACTGAATATTATGTGCAGGACCCTGTTCAAAGTGTTTAAATGCATTAACTCATTGACTCTGCCCCATGACTCTATCATATGGGTAGTATTACAGTCCCATTCTACAGAACAAAACTCAGACACAGACAAATTAAGTAATCACTTATTGTCACATGACGGCTAAGTGGTGGGACTGGCTTTTGAATGCAGCAGTCTGGCTCCAGAGTCTACTCAAACTGTGCTCAGTTTTTGACAGGTTGAGGTTCTAATAGTGATAATGGCCTATCCCACTCATGTCCAGAGAAAGGTTGGAAGAAGTTGAGGGGAGATGAAATAATGGATTTAAAGAATGAACACAGCCGGGTGTGGTGGCGCATGCTTGTAATCCCAGTACTTTGGGAGGCAGAAACCGGAGGATCCGGGTTCCCGGCCAGCCTCAGCTCTCTCTCTCTCTTTCTCTATCTCTCTCCCTGTTTTTCTCTCTCTCTCTACTTAGTGAGGCCCTCCGCAACTTTGTGAGACCCGGTTTCAAAATAAAGTATTAAAAAATAGGGCCGGGGGTGTAGCGCGGAGGTAGAACGCCCCTGGGTTCAATCCCCGGTACCGCAAAAAAAAAAAAAAAAAAAAAAAAGAATGAACACAAGTTGGACTTGTTGAGATTGAGAGATGAAATGTTAAAGGGGATTCTAAGTTCCAGACCTAGAAAGTTGCAAAAAGATACCAATCTGTCGATGCTGATTTGTTTGCCAAAAAAGCGGCTTCATTCAAGCAAAAGACCTTATCTCCATCTTGCTTTTTGACAAAAGAAAAGACTAAAGAGCGTTTCTTAGTATGGACCCTAGATCCCTGGGTCAGTGGGTGAAATAATGTGCCTGTACCCCCATCACTTGGGAAGCTGAGGTAGGACCTGAGTCCAGGGAGTTCAAGACCAGCCTCAGCAACATAGTGAGACCTGCTTTAAAAAAGTAAATGTTTTAGTCTGTTCTTTTGTCGCCATGACCAAATACTTGACAAGAACAACTTAGAGGAGAAAAGGTTTGTTTTGGCTCATGGTTTCAGAGGTGCAGTCCATAGTTGGCCAACTGCAAGGCAGAGACCTCATGGTGGTAGAGTGTGGTGAGGGAAAGCTGATCATCTCATGACAGCTGGAAACAGACAGAGTGAGGGGAAGGAACCAGGGACATAGATAGTCCTCAAGACCACGTTCCCAGTTACCCACTTCCCCCAGCTGTGCCCCACCTCCGAACCTTGCTGCATTGCCAAGAGGCACAGAGAACATTCTATATCTAAACCATGACAATAAACGAGCCTTTCTGGGGAACATTCCATATCCAAACCCTAACAATAAATAAATAAACAAATAAATCAAGTGGTAACAGATTTTTGGCCATTTTTTTTTTTTTTTGCGGTACCGGGGATTGAATGCAGGGGCGTTCTACATCCACGCTATACCCCCGGCCCTATTTTTTATCCTTTATTTTGAAACCGGTCTCACGAAGTTGCAGAGGGCCTCAGTAAGTAGAGAGAGAGAGAGAGAGAGAGAGAGAGAGAGAGAGACAGGGAGAGAGAGAGAGCTGAGGCTGGCCACGAACCCAGATTCTCCGGTCTCCGCCTCCCAAGTACTGGGATTACAAGCGTGTGCCACCACGCCCGGCAACCATATTTTTATTTTACAAGTTGAGCATCCCTAATCAGAAAGTCCAAAATCTTAAATGCTCCAAAATCCAAAACTTTTTGAGTGCAGACGTGATAATACAAATGTAAATCCCACACCTGACCTCTTGTGACAAGCTGTGGTCAAAATACAAGTGCACTAAAGACATTGTATAAAATTACCTCCAGACTGTGTGTATAAGATGGGTGTGAAAAAATACATACATTTTACATTTAGATTTGGGCCTCTCTATCCAAGATATCTATTATGTGAATGCAAATATTCAAAAAAAATTTCAAATCTGAAACTCTTCTGGTCCCAAACATTTCAGATAAGAGATGTTCAACCTTTAATACACATTAAAAGACATATAACTAGCACTGGGAACTCATGAATTTGATGCTGACCATTGCTTATGATGAGGTTTAATTTTTTATTTTAAGTTAGGCAAAATTTTTAAAAGGTAAATTTGAGAACAGACATATGCATATACAACAAAAATTGCCAATGTGTAGTGAGAATGATAGTTTTGGTAAACATTGAGTTTAAGGGCACGGTCAGATTCCCCCTGTCCTGGTACAAGAGTAGTCTCATCCTGTCTCTGTCTATAATAAGATACTCATCTTGCCCAGTTTTTCCCATAGAGCAGCTGGAGTTACCTCCTCATTGTCCCAGACACAGCGGCGGGCGAGGGAGAGCCCCTGTCAGTCCTTTCAGTCCTCCTTCACTGCCACGGCGCTGCCCCCATGTTAATGTCTTCTTATCACAATCATCCTCATTCTTTCATTAGCTTATGCCAACGGTAGCAAATGGACGCAGCTACTGGGAGCATTGAGAGTTCTTTCTTTTTTTTTTAACGTGCTTTTATTGATACATTGGAGTCTTACATCACAGTGAATATCAATTTGATGTTAACATACATGCACACAGCTATTAGTGTCCCCCCACCTCCCCTATCCGTATGAAGTACCGAGAATGATGTTGGTATATTCTCACATGTACATATTGTTTATGATAGTAATTCCACTGATTCGCTTCTTTCTTGCCCTTCCCCTTTCCTTGTACCACTTCCCTTGCCCCACTGAGGGTTCTCCATTGTCAACCGGAGTCCCTTGTGTGTCCCCACTACTCCCTAGGTTGCGCATATTAATGAAAACATATGACCCTTCTTTTTTTGTGATTGGCTGATCTCGCTTAACATAATGTTCTCCAGATCCTTCCACTTTCTTGCAAATGGTGTTATTTTGTTCTTCTTTATCGCTGAGTAGAATTCCATTGTGTGTATTTCCCACAATTTTGTAATCCACTCATCTGTTGATGGACACCTAGGTTGGTTCCATAATTTGGCCACTGTGAATTGTGCTGCTATGAACATGGGTATGCATATATTACTGGAGTTTTCTGGTTTCAATCCCTTTGGTGTGATACCCAGTAGTGGTATAGCCAGATCATATGGTGGATCCATTCCCAGTTTTCTGAGGAATCTCCACACTGATCTCCATAGTTCTGACCTGAGCTTTACAGCCGACAGGATTGTCCTCAGAGACATTCCTGCCCCAGGGCAGAAGAACACCCCAGGCTCAGTGACCCAGGGCAAAGTTCCAGGCCAACTATAAAAGGCACCTGGGAAGTACATACAAAATGCAAAGTCTTAATTATGAAATACAGTATTAAGGGTTCTCTTTAGCATATTATCCTTAATAAAGCACCTCCTTTTCACTGAAAGTCTGACGGTAGATCTTCAAAGGCCCACAGGAATCTTAAATAGTTCTGTTGAAGTCAGATGAAAAAGTGAGTTAAAATTTTAAAAAGCAAAGCAAACTGATCCTTACAACTGAGCTACTTTGTGCCTGAGCTTTCACTTTTTACTGAAGTTTTGATGGCTATTTATTATTATTATTATTATTATTATTATTATTATGACTGAGCTCTTCAGTGTTGGTCCTGAGACTGAAGTAACTGATGGGGTTTGCAGTGACTCGTTCTTATCACCTGCATTGAATAAAGCAGGAGGAGGAGCTGTCTCTGCAGGGGCAAGTGGAAGGAATCCCATTTCTTCGAACAAATCACAGGAAATCCTGGCTGTGGAATCTGCCCACAAAATGACCTCCGATTATTTCTTTGTGTTTGTTTCTCTTTCCGATTCATGTGAGTAGAAAAAAGCTTTATGTGGAGAACAGAGTGTCTCAAGTTTACTTCTTTTCTCTCTCTCTTTTTTTTAAGTTTTCAGTCTGATCTCTTCCTTTCCAAGTTCTGAGTTCATGGAAAACTTGATCCAATCCTTAGAGTGTCATTAATAAAATTATGACTTAAGTTCTGTCTTCTAGGATGCTATGATGGAGAGAAACCACACATACATAGTTAAGTCTTTCATTCTTGTGTCTCAAAGATGCTACTTTTAGCTGAATAATTCTCATCATTATTGGATGAAAGAACAGGATGTTAAAGTTTGCTTTTAATGAATTTGTGACTTTGTTTACCTGGATCCTTCCCCGGCAAGCAATGAGTAAGCTCTGGAATGTACGCCTTCCGCGTTTAAAATATTAATAAATCTCGGGTGCCAAGCTACTCTCTCTGCGTGTCTAACATTTCCCTTATCCTGCCATCTAAGGGAAGCTTTCGTGCCATGCTTTGATGCCAAGAGCATCTTCCGGGATAAAGGGTGACCTCAGCAGAAAGCTTGATTCTCAGGTCTGGTTTCACGGATTGACAAATCGATAGCTTGAACCTGCCAGCCTTCGCTCTTGCTTGGCCCGACATTGAGCCTCAGCCCCACAGAGGCCAGGCTCCTTCCTGTTCTCCTCCTTGGGCATATTTCATAAAGGAGGCTTCAGATTAATTAGTGCCAGGGACTTGTTTCCAGATGTGGCCTTATCACATGCACATTCCTGTTTGGATGTGAGAATCAAAGGCAGCTGTGGATGGAAGATGGCTGAGTGGAGGGAAGAGGCCAGCTCTGTCCCTCTGGGCTGAAGAGAAAGGACAGGAGGGGACCAAGGGGCATGAGTCTGAGAGCGTGGGAGATGCAATGGTGCTAGGGGCTGTTCTTCAGGGGTGAGCAATGTACCCCAGCTTTTTCAGCCAGGAGGACATGGAAACCTTATTGCTGAGCATCTTCTCCATGGCCACCTCCTCTTACTGGGATGTAGGACAAGTCTAAAGGATACGAGTCTTATTTGAGAGCTAGTGGTGACGTTTAATATGAATGCTGTAACCCCTCCGTGTCTTCAGTTTGATTTCTGAGGTTTCAGTTACCCACCTGTGGCCTGGAAATATTAAGAGGAAAATTTGGAAATAATTCACAAGTTTTAAGTTGCTGGCCCTCCTGAGTAGTGCGATGAAATCTCACACCACCCTGCTGCATCCTGCTGGGACTCGAATCATCCTTCTATCCAGGGTATCTACACTATCTGTGCCATAAATGTTCCAAGAGAAAGAGAGAGATCACATTCACATAACTTTTATTAAGGTATACTGGTATCATTATTCTATTTAATTATTAGCTGTTGTTATTAATCTCTTACTTGCCTAACTTATAAATTAAATTTTATCATAGGCATGAATATATAGGAATGAACACAGTACATGTCAAGTTTGGTACTAACATGGTTCTAGGCATTTACTGAGGGTCTTGGACCGTCAGCCACCCCACTCATAAGAGGAGACTACTGTACTGTTCAAGTGGAATATTTCAGCTTTCAGTGCTGATGTAACCCTAAGCTCTTGCCACAGCAAAGTGAACTTGGGTGCATTCTGAGGGACAGAATTGTGGTGAGTGTTTGCTTCCCCTCCTTCTTTGGGTATAGCCTTAGTAGGCTTATCAAGCAAAGTACCCTGTTGCCAGGCATGGTGGTGCATGCTTGTAATCCCAGGACTTGGGAGGCGGAGACAGGAGGATCATAGATTCAAAGCTAGCCTCAGCAACTTAGACTGTCAGCAACCTAGCAAGACCCTGTTTCAAAAATAAAATAAAATAAAATAAAATAAAATAAAATAAAATAAAATAAAATAAAATAAAATAAAGTAGGATTGGGAATGTAGCTTAGAGGTAGAATGCCCCTGGGTTTAATCCCTACTACTACCACTACTACTACTACTACTACACACACACACACACACACACACACACACATACACAAGTACCCTGCTACCCCCCCAGGAAGGGTGAAAATGTAGCCCCAGCCAGCCAACTGCATTCTCTCTTGGGACTTTGAGTCTTGAGCAGGGTGATGCAAAAATAGAAGAAGCCAAAATGATTGGCACTGATGAATCCCGGGAGCCATGGCCCTGACAGCAGCATGGTCAGTCCTGCTACCCAGCTCCGAGATTTCCCTGGTTCTGCCCTTGCTAAACCTGGTTCTTCAGCCTTTCTTTTTGGTCCTGGAATCTGGAGCTACCAACAGTATTCTGGGACTCTCCTCTTCTCTTTAAGAGTGGATCCCAGCTGCTCACAACCAAATATGACTGATACAGGGGTCTCTATCACACTTTCGTGAAATAGAACCATATTAGGGAGAAGGAGTTGTTTATTGCAAGTCGTCTACATTTTGGGATGGAGAAAGACTGGCTAGAGGAATCAGAATCCTCCACATGTTTTAGGTTGTGACAGAGACCATTCACATATGCCGATAATAATAATTACAACAAAATAGTTGATCTTTGATTTCTTATCATGTGCCAAGGACATTACATGAATAATATTTCAACTCTCACAAAAATCTTATGTGGTTGGCATGGTATGTATACAGATGGTCCCTGACTTAATGGTGGTTCGACTTAGGAATTTTTACTTTACCATGGTATGCATTCAGTAGAAATTGTACTTTGAGTTTTGCTCTTTTGCTAGGTTAGTGATACACAGCATGATGATCTCTCCCGATGCTGGTAGTAGCAAGCCACAGCTCCTGCCCAACCACAAAATCACCGGGGGAAACAGCCAATATCATGCAGCATACTGTGTTGCTAAGTTATTGCATTTGGTAGGTTATGTGTATTAAATGCATTTTTGACCTATGATACTTTCAATTTATGATGCATTTATTGGGATATAGCCCCGCTGCAAATAGAGGAGTGACTATAATCCCATTTAATAGGTGTGAAAATTGAGACTTAGATATAAAGAAATTGGATCAAGGTTGCCCTGAAGGTGGCAGAGCTGGGACTTGAACCCATGACAGCTGTCTCCAAGGCCCGTTGATTTTCACTATTTATTCTGCCCAGATTCTCAAGTTCATCTCTGTCTAATCCAGCAGTTGGTTTACAATCAGAAATGTTTCCCCAGAGGACATTTGTCAAGGTCCAGACATCACAGTGGGAGAGGGGGATGCTACTGGCATCTAGTGGGTAGGAAACAAGGATGCATCCCACAATACACAAGACAGCCCACCGCAAAAATTACCCAGCCCTAAGTCTCAGCGGCACCGAGGCTGAGAAAGCCTGGGTGAAACTCTTCCTCTGCACAATCCAAGCCAAGAAAGAGTGGGCTTTTTTGTTATCACTTGTCTCTGCGCATTGGTCTTCTGTTCTTTTTCCCCACTACTTTGAGAAAAACGTAACAGTGAGCTCCACCTTTCTTCCAATTCCTTTCCTATAACCTCTAGCTACTTCAAAAATGTTTGTGCTGGCTTCGAGTCATCCGGTTTCTGCTTATTAATAATTTCCCTTTCACATTTCCACGGCCCCTGTGTTAATGGCTCAGATCAGAGCGAGCCCATGGTAAGGAGGAACACATCACGCCAGGTACCTGCTCAGCAAAAGAAGCAAACTCTACTTTTGCTGCCTAGAAAGAGGCCTAACTAGGTGAAAGAGAGCTACGCGCTCCAAGATCACCCAACAGAGCTAAAGGCACAGAAAGGGCCGTTATGATCTATCAGGGAAATAAATATGCTTTTCCAAAATTGTCTAA
The DNA here is from genome assembly GCA_004027185.1 of Glis glis. NCBI lineage: Eukaryota > Metazoa > Chordata > Mammalia > Rodentia > Gliridae > Glis > Glis glis. Next base: position 8,188 of record PVJS01048345.1, read on the forward strand.
AGCTTTATTTATAGAAGGGACCCAAATGGCTTGGAACGAATTTGCTTAAGAGGCTCTTAGCTCTCTGGCAAACCTCATGGAGTGAGTGGAACACTTTACAATTGTTTCCTCTGCCTTCATGATGCTGTGAGCAGAGCAGGGCCCCCGCGGCCCCGCCGCAGCGGTGCAAGCACCGGGAAGGGGCCCGGTCTCTGTGTGGGAGATGAAGAGGCGGATCCCCCAGCTTCTCTCTTCCCTCCCCTGGGCTGTGGGAAAGGTGGGCGTCTGGCCACCCTTAGGGCGCTGCTCACCCTCCCCAGGGATGGGACATGGGGCCATCAGTCTGGGTAGACCATTTAGGGCAGAGACCTCAACCCTCTGCCCTGCGCTTCCCAGGCCCCTTCTTGCTCTATATGAACAGAAAAAGAAAACTCTTATTTTTTTTCTCTGCTCTCACTCAACGATCCACACAGAAGAGTTGTGTGCCTGAATGTATAAAGGTCTTTCTGTATATACCAAGCAAGCAATTAACTCTGCAGGAGACACCACCTGGATGTCCTTCCATTCCATTCTGTGCCATTCAAAAACGACTCACTTAGAGATAGCTTCAGATGTCACAGGTTGACATGTGAACCCCCGCCACTTTACATGCTAGTTCCAAACCCCAGGTTGTAGCCTGTGACCCACTGGCTGTAAATCAGGGCTGGAGTGACTCACAGAATCCAGGGAAATATGTTTACCTGTTTAAAGGATACAATGTCCAGGTCACTGGTATGCAACCCTTCATGAACCGCCACATATTCATGAATCGCCGTATATTCAGCTATTGTGAAGCCAGCTCTCTCTCTCTCCCTCTCTTTCTCTCTCTCTCTCCCTCTCTTTCTCTCTCTCTCTCCCTCTCTTTCTCTCTCTCTCTCTCCTGGGAATTGAACCCAGGGGCATTCTACCTCTGAGCTACACCCCCAGCCCTTTTTATTTCTTATTTTGAAACAGGGTCTCACTAAGTTGCTGAGGGTCTCCTTAAGTTTCTGAGGCTGGCCTTGAACCTGAGATCCTCCTGTCTCAGCCTTCCAAGTACTGGCATTATAGGCGTGCTCCACCACTCCCTGCTTTTTGTTGTTGTTGATGTTACTGGGGATTGAACCCAGAGGCATTCTACCTTCCTCCGAGATATATCCTCAGCCCTTTTTATTATTCTTATTTTGAATCAGGGTCTCTAAGTTGCTGAGGCAGGTCTTGAACCTGTGATCCTCCGATCTCAGCCTCCAAAGTAGTGGAATTACAGGCCTGTGCCACTGTGTCTGGCTTATCTGGAAGCTCTCTGAGCCCTAGCTCTTTGTTTTTTGGTTATGAATGTTTCATTACATAGGCACGAGTGATTAAATCATCGGCTGTTGGAACCTTCAGCCCCTCTCTCCTCCCTGGAGGTTGGGGAATGGGGTTGAAAGTGCCAACCCTCTAATCCTGCCTAGGTGTTTCAGGTAACCAGCCCCCATCCAGGAAGCTACATAGGGATTGCCAGCCATCTGCCAACTCATTAACATATAAAGCACACTTCTACTTTGAAGGACGTTGGGCGTTGCATGCCAAGGAACACGAATGAAGACCATATCACCGATGCCTTTCTGATTCTCTGCTTGGGTTGAGCAAGGCTTCAGTCTCCCGCGTTTCCTGCTGCTTGGGAATGTCTCAAAAGCCAGGGGACGCAGAAGTGATTTCTGTGTGGAGGCATTATCTGTCCAGGGACGGCCTTCGGAGATGTCCGGCGGGAGCCGATCAGGAGATTCTCCACAACACAGCTACAGTCCCAGCCTTAACGTGCTACATAAAACCATGCACATGGATTTAAAGCTCAGCTCTCTTCTTCATTTAAGTATTACTCTTACTGACTCAGCAGCTGGTGCGGCTGGAACGCAGCCTCTGGCTCCTCGAGGGACCCGGGATAAAGGGCACATTTCCTCCTTCTGCTGCCCCTTGCAGCTAGAAATGCCTTTCCTCAGAGCTAGCCCATTTCCTGAGTTTTTTTTTTTTAATTTTGCTGTTTGTTTTTTCAATCAAATAGCATGCATGAGGCATCAAAGAAACACTTTTTCCTTGGCAGACTTTGTATTTACAAAATGCCCACAACGTGGGAATGCATGGGTGAGGGGCACGTGGCGTCTGCACACACTGGCACAGGGGAACGCAGCTTCCCTGGTAGTTTGTAACACAGACTAGATGTGTGTCTTTATGCCAAGGAGAAAAAGAAAAACCTTGCATACACTAGGATCCAGCAGGTAATGGTAAAGATGGACTCTGGCATCTGGGAAACTGTTCACCAGGGTGGGGGGAATTCAGAGCCCGGGAAACCGCCACCCACAGAGATGATCAGTACATCCGACATAGGAATGGGCTGGTGTTGAAAATCACTTTTCTTATTCGAGTCTGCAGGAATACACGCGTGATTCCAGAGACTGTTTTTGACTGGGGAAAAACAAATTGCACGTTATAGGATTTGAACAGATTAAAAACATTAAAAAAATGTTGTGCTTCTGCATCTATTGTGTTTTTTCTTTATTGCTGGCGATTCCTCTTTTGACTCGCTAACGGGAATGCATTTTTTCTTGGTACTGCCATTACCTCTTCCTGCTACTTTCCAGGTCACTAATTTTTCTGCTTAGAGTTCATTCTGTTTAGACCGATATGCTGTCTCTTTTAATGAGGTTATTTCTGGGTTATTAGCCTTCCTGTGATATGATACCTTATGGGGAGGACCTAATTGATGTAAATCAAACACAGCTTGCAGAAAGGGGGGAAAAACAACAACGACAACAAAACAAAGTCTTCCTTTTGGTATTTGCTGGATCTTGAAGCATCTCAGGATTGCAATCTTTAAAACTACTTTTTCAACGAGAGGTTCCATGTAGCTAATACCACAAATAAATCCTTTCTTATTCGTAAATTAGCAGGTTCAAAGAAGTGGAAATTGAAGGAGTGCATTGGCATTTGGGTTTGCTGAATAAGCTTTAGACAGAAATTAGACTGAAACGTATCGGGTGGGAGGGGTTTAATTGTACAGTCCAATAACCTTGCCAACATATTTTTATTAAGGCATTCTTACATAAGCCATTAAGCTTTAGGTTAATTTTTACAGATATCTTCCAGCGTTACTTAACGAATAGGGATAAAATGAAGCCGAGGAAAGGTTTTCCTGCGGAGCTCTCGTGGGTCTCTGGCCCCTCGCTCGCTCGCTCGCTCGGGAGGGGTTCTGCGGCTCCCCCGTCACGAGGGGCCGGTTGCCATGTTCACATTAGAGAGAGGAGGTCTCTTTTTTTCTCATTTTGCTCCTGGACATTAGCTCTGTCACAGGAGATTCTGACATACTGCCATATTATTTTTATCTGGAAAGAAAGAAAAATATGGTTTGCTTTCTCTTTTTCCTTAAGGTCTTGTTCATTCATTATATTCTGTGCCTGTCTCAGAGAGAAATTGCTCCGTCCTGGAGAGGGAGGCCGGCCCCCAGCTCTCCGGAGGTAGCGCTCGGGAGGAGGTGTCTGAGCGGAGCAGGGGTCCCTTGGCTGGAGGAACACCAGGCTGAGGGTGGGTGGCAGAGCGGAAGGGAGCTGGGGTACCACTCATGCCACAGCCACCATGGCAGTCTTGGCATGGCAGAGGTATTGGGATCTGGGCACCTGGGTTAAATGCCAACTTGGCCCATGCGATGCTAGGGGAGAGATTTACCTGGTTAAAGAAAGTACTAGCAACTCAAAGGTAAACAGATATCCACCATCTTAGCTCTCCTGAGATACACACATTGATCCTGGTTTGGGAAAAGAATGGTATCTCCCCCAAGGTTTGCTTGGAGGAATTCCTGAATATAAATGCCAGACATCATATAAAATGATTGCTGTGGAGCCTTGACAGTCACTGTAGTCCGAGGAGGGTGTTGCCAGGGTAAGTTGTCAGCCAGCCTGAGGGCCAAGGGTGCTGAGTCACAGGGGGCACCTCAGGCTCACACTGGGGCCCAGGCGGGCTGCGGTCGGTCGAGCTCTTGGCCCTGGACGTGGAATCATTCTACACAGGAGGTGCAGAGACTTTGAAGAGGCCAAATGAGGGCAAGAGTGTCTTTGCGGTTCCCCCAGGACAAAGGCCAGAGGACTCTGGGCTTCTCCGGAGATGTCATTGAGGAGAGTAGCTGGGCCAGGATTGAGCCATTCCACAAGCTGCTAGACTACCACCTTCATCTGGTGTGACCATGAGGACTCCCTACTGGCCTTCCGGACCTGGCTCATCAGAGGCTCATCAGAGGAACTGGCTCACCAGTCCTCCTTCCTTCCTTCCTCCCCTCCCCTCCCTCTCCCTCCTTCTCTCTCTTTCTTCCTCCCTTCTCCCCTTCCTTCCTTCCTTCCTTCCTTCCTTCCTTCCTTCCTTCCTTCTTCCTCCTTTCTCTCCTTCCTTCCTTCCTTCCTTCCTTCCTTCCTTCCTCCTTTCTCTCCTTCCTTCCTTCCTTCCTTCCTCCCTCCCTCCCTCCCTCCCTCCCTTCCTCCCTTCTCTCCTTCCTTCCTTCCTTTCTTCCTCCCTTCCATTTATAGTATTTTTTGTCACAGATTTTAAATTTCTGAAAGAATAATTCAGAATTTATATTCTTGAATCATGGAGAAGGATTCAAAATTCTTCTAGCAGTGTTTACCAAACTTTCTCCTAAAGAATTCTGCCAGCCGGGCGTGGTGGCGCATGCTTGTAATCCCAGTACTTGGAAGGCAGAGACCGGAGGATCCGAGTTGAGTTCGCAGCCAGCCTCAGCTACTCAGTGAGGCCCTCCGCAACTTAGTGAAACCCTGTTTCAAAATAAAGGACAAAAAATAGGGCTGGGGTTGTATCTTGGAGATAGAATGCCCCTGGGTTCAATCCCCAGTACCACACACACAAAAAAAGAGAATTCTGCCATGTTCTACACATTTATAAAATTGTTCACATGTGACTTTTTTTGTTTAAATAAACTTTATTTAAAATTTAAAATTTTTGTTTTAAAGAAAAGCATAAATCAATACAGTACCTTGAACTTCATATCGTTTGTCAGGAAGAGGGGATGATTCTGAGATGGATAGGGTGTCACTTGCATTGTCCTATTCTATTGCTCACGGAGGCTCCAGCCACACACAAATGCACACACAGAATACACACGCCAGAGATGGCACAAAATGTACAACACACCCTCACCTCCCAGCCGCTCCCACACAACAACAACACATGCAGTCCACAAACATGAAACAATACACAACACAGGTGATACAAACACGCAGTGCACACAATGCACACGTACCCACAGTCACACACAGCATACAAGGCACAATAACACCTATCACAGATCACGCAAACCTACTCACATCAAAGAGCATAACACATTCTTACACCTACTACATACACAACTAAACCCGCTGCACACAGTACCCCAAACCTCCTACCTGCAACACTAACATACAACATGTGACACACAACATACCACATGGAGTGTGCACACACACACACACACACACACACACACAGTGCACATTCTTAGGAAAAAGGAATGCAGAAAGTAAACCCAAAATGTTACTAATAACCCTGTGGCATAATGTGGCAGTGGTGTTTTAGGCGATTATTGTTTTCTTCCTTGTTCTTTTCTGTACTTCATACCAAGAATGGGTATTCATTTGTGACTTTTGAAGAGAATCATCATTCCGTAAACCAGCGTGGCTCCTGACCCCTGTGGCTCAATGGCCTGATGCCAGCCTTATGTGTTCCCAGCATGGGGAGGTGCTGGTGGCATGAGGAATCCAGAGAGATCCCAAAAGTCATCACCTAGCCTTGGGCCCCTCCATCTCCTCAGCCCCAAACTAGTTTGGCTCCAAGGAGCCAGGGGTGGGGACCTAGGCTGTGGATCCCTGGGCCCCGCCTCCCTACTCCTTCTCTTCCGTTTAACTTAAGTGATTCTTGCGTCCCCAGACCTCTCATTTGTCTTTGACAGAATGTGCTTAGCTACTTGCTACACAAATGAAAACTTGAGGTAGTTTTTTTTTTTTTTTTTTTTTTTTTTGCAGTACCGGGGATTGAACCCAGGGTCGTTCTACCTCTGCGCTACACCCCCGGCCCTAGTTTTTTTGTAATACTTTATTTTGAAACTGGGTCTCACGAAGTTGCGGAGGGCCTAAGTAGAGAGAGAGAGAGAGAGAGAGAGAGAGAGAGCTGAGGCTGGCCTCGAACCCGGATCCTCCGGTCTCTGCCTCCCAAAGTACTGGGATTACAAGCGTGCGCCACCATGCCCGGCTTGAGATAGTTTTTATTTCTTTACGTCGATCGTCTTCCATTCAATGGACAATTCTCTGTGGGCAGAGGCCCAACAGCGAATTCTTTATTTCAGCAACTCAATTGGTCACCAGCTGTGATTTGGGCACCTTGCTGGACTCTAAGAGTGTAGAAGTCATCTGATACTCTTCTAGGGAGAAAGTAGGTTCCAAATTACTGACTATATTCCTTGGCTAAAGTTGCAGAAGGCTGGTGCTCACATACTTAATGTTAACCATAATGACACACGACACACAAATGGAGTTGTAGTTAAGGGTGGCAAACGTTCGTACTCTGGGTTCTCACACATGACCTCCTCTAGGCACAAGAGCATGAGTGACCAGATGCTCCCATTGTGAATCTACAGTTTGTTCTGTTTCATCTGTACCCCAACTAATTCCTTCCGGAAAGCCAGAGAGCCATACTGCTCCACCTTCTGACGGGAGCCCAGACTCCTTGATGGGCGAGCTTCATTTGGGTAACTTAAGACCTCCCAAGCTCCATGTTACGTTTTTGATGCACTGGTATTAGGCGTGGATTCCAGCAGGGGCTAAGACCCTGGCACAAAATAAGGATGGTATTGCCGTGATAAGCTGAGAATCCTGGGCAGAATTTTTTTTTTTTTTTTTT
>PVJS01048346.1:0-15097 GCA_004027185.1 Glis glis
CCCCCCCAAAAAGAGAAAAGGTTTCTTCTGCTGTTTTAGAGGTTTTCGTCCATGATTGGTTGGCCTGTTGCTGTGGGCCTGTGGCAGCACATCATGGTGGGAGAGCATGGTGGAACAGTGCTGTTCACCTTGTGCCTGGGGCACAAGGAAGAGGCTGGGGTCCCACAAACCCTTCTGAAGGCACGTCCCCCATGACGTAAAACCTCTTCAAGGTTCCCCCACCTCCCACTAGCACCAGGGGTTGGTGATCCGAGGCCTATGCGTGGGCCTTTGGGCGCATTCGGGGCAAGAGGAGGAGGAATGAGGTGCTGTCATATTTGGTAGCTGGGGACATCCAAATGTTCAGTAGACTTTACTCTGTCTCTCTGGAAGATGGAGGCCTGTCATGGGCTCGTGGGTGGCAGCTGCAGCCAGGGGAGCATCGGGGACCTTGCAGGGAGGGTTGCAGGGAAAGGAGAAAACCCCAGGAGTTTCAGCACTTGGGGGAGCACAATGGGGAGGCAGAGAAGAGTGGACAGAGGGCTGGGAGGAGGACTGAGGAGCGCGCGGGGTTGGAGCCCCGTGGAGAGGGGGACACCTGCAGATGGGGGCAGTGAGGTGCCTGGGTGGGGTGGGTGGCAGACATTCTGCCAGGGCACTCGGGAGGGAGGATGAGGAGCAGCCGTGGACTGCAGAAGGGTCACAGCTCCCTCCCCAGCACCCAAAGGGCCTCCCTTCGTGCCTGCCCGCCTGGCTGTCCTAGCACCGAGGTGTTCCCTTGGGCTCATTGAGCAGAGTCCTTAGCCAAAGGCTGAAGCCAAGAGTGGGTGAACAAGCCGGGCAGCTGCGGCAGGCTGCTGGGGCTTCCGGGGCCCTGCTGCCACCCCCTGTCCCCCCCCCAGGCTCTGGGTGCAATAGGCTTTTCAGGTGCCCTTCCTCCTCCCTCTGTGGTGGGTAGGGTAAGTAGCAGGGCCCAGTTGGGACTGCGTGGCGGGACAGGGAGGAGACCTGGGCCTTGAGTATCTTGGGACCCACGGCTACACCTCCACGGCAGCAGCCCAGCTCCGTTACCTGCGCTGTGGGGGCAGGTGTTGGTCCAGGGCTGGGGTCACAAGGGTGAAGCTGCAAGGCATTTCAGCCCTGGCTGCTGCAGTAGTGAAAATGCAGGATAGGGGTCTAGAAAGGACTCCTCCTTATTTGCTGGCGTCTCCAGTTTCTCTCTCTCCCGCTTCCCTCTCCCCCCTTTCTCTCTGTGCTGGGACTCCAGTCTGGGGCTCAGCCCTGGGCAACTGATCCTGCCCCCTCCCCTGACCGTCATCCTAATTTACACCCCTCGTTTACTCTGGGGTTCCCTTATGTTCTTTCCTAGGACTGCGGGTTGCAGCTGAGCGGGGAGGATGGACGCCGCTGCTACCCCCTTGAGGGCCACCTGCTCTGCCGCCGCTGCCACCTGCGACGCCTGGGACCCGGCCCACTTCCCTCTACCGCTGTGCATGTCACTGAGCTCTGAGCAGGGGCCGGCTGGTGTGGGAGTGGGAGGGAGGCCGGTCGGGCAGCCCAGGCCGGTGTCAGGAGGCCCCCACTGCACTCCCACCCGCCCGCCCCGCGCTTCCCACCGAGCTGCTGTCCTGTCTGCAGGGGCCGGCCCCCCGCGTCGAAGCTACTTCTATTTATTCACCGTCTGTGCCTCCTCAGGCCACTTTCCTCGTGGGCCCTGCTGCCTTCTACCCACCCCATTACCAGCTTTCGGTTTCCTGTCCCCGGAAGCCTCAGGGATGGGATGCGGGTCACTGGGCTGGAGAGGACCGCCTTGCTGGGCCGACCATCTTGGTGGGAGCCACTTTCCTGGGTTCAGACGGGGCTTGGGACCCTATCCAAGCACGCTCCCTGGGGTAGGGTGTGGTACGGAAGGCAGGGGTTGGCGGAGGGCACACGGGTTTGTGTGTTTCATAAACGCCTTGCCCGCAGGTGGGTGGGAAGGGTGCCTTTTTTTGGTGGGGTCACAGCGGTCGAGGAACAACACCCTTGAGGACATGGAGTTTGCCCATGGGAGCTTTGATGGGCGTTTTCAGTCACAGTTTCCCCCTTTGCTGGCTCCTGGCTTGGGGGTTACCCGTCCCTACTATCTTTAGCCCGGTGGAAAGACGTCCTTGCACAGACTGCCAGCCAGCCAGCCACAGGGCTCCGTGAAGAGGGACTGCGAGGGGGCACCCTGCCCCTTCCAGTAAAGCACCTGTGTGTGCGCACTGTGTACTAGGCTCCACAACAAAAGGACATGATTTGACTTAAATTAAGTTTTTCCTTTGAGGATATTTTCATTTTCTTTAAAAGAATATAGTTTTCTTCTAAGAACTTGGACCAAGGTTGTTATTTCTTAAGAAAGTTATAGCAGACTCACAAATGCCCTATTTGTATATCATGTAGCTTGACTCGAGGCAGTAAGAACATTGTAGCTTAACTATTTTTGTATAAATTCCTCTAAAATCTCAACAGCGTGCCTGCCTTTCAGACACTAGAATTGTGTGGGGTTTTGTGTGTCACATAAGAGCAGCCACCTCATGACTTCATTTTTGGGGAGTGCATACTAGGTTTTTCTTTTCTTTGAAAGACATGAGCATTGGGGGGTGTGCACTGAGCAGGGATGTTCGACTTGGTCTGAGCTACACCCCAGCCCTGTTTTGTTCTACTTTTTTTTTGTGGTACTGGGGATTGACCCTGGGAGCGTTCTACCTCCAAGCTATACCCCCAGCCCCTTTTTTATTATTTTGTTTTGAAACAGGATCTCACTAAGTTGCTGAGAGTCGATAAATTGCCAAGGCTGGTCTCGAACCTGGGATCCTCCTGTCTCAGACTCCTGAATACTGGGGTTATAGGTGCGAGTCACCGTGCCTGGTGTCACTGAGGTTTTCACGGGGCTTTTTTGACTGAAGTCTGTTCCTGTGAGAGCAGAACCTCCTCTTGGCTGCTGTTCTCCCCCTCCCTCCCGCTACATTTTGTGTGTGTGTGTGTGTGTGTGTGTGTGTGTGTGTGTGTGTGTTGCTGAGGATGGAACCCAGGGCCATTCTGCCTCCAACTTACATCTTCAGCCCTGTTTTATTTTTATTTGGAAACAGGGTCTCGCTAAATTGCCAAGGCTGTCCTCCTATCCTCTTATCAGCCTCCCATGTGCTGGGACTATAGGGGTGCGCCACCACGCCCGGCTCCCTCCCCCTACTACTAGAGGTTAGGTCTCTGCTTGCGGAATCATTGTGGCTGGCCCGGTTGAGGCCCCGGGATTTGAAAGGGCTGCCCTTGAGCTGGCAGGGAAGGTGACAGACAGCCTGTCATCCACTGAGTTGAGGCCTGGAGCAGGGGGGCCCCCTGGTGGGCTGAGGAAGCAAGGACGGAGAAGTTCGGTGATGGCTAACTTGGTGCTTTTTTTTTTTTGCGGTACCTGGGATTGAATGCAGGGGCTAACCTCCGCGCTACGCCCCTGGCCCTATTTTTTATACTTTATTTTGAAACCGGGTCTCACGAAGTTGCTGAGGGCCTCACTAAGGAGAGACAGAGAGACAGAGAGCGAGCTGAGGCTGGCGGCGAACCCGGATCCTCCGGTCTCCACCTCCCAAAGTCCTGGGATTACAAGCGTGCGCCACCATGCCCGGCTAACTTGGTGCTTAAAACCTTGTAAGACGGAAAGAGGCCAGAGGAGAGGACTTCAGCAAGATCTGGGTGGCTTCTTGGAGGAAGTGATCCAATTGAGGCTAGAAGGAGTGGGAGGCTCAATTTCTGGCTTTGGGTTCCTTCTGAGCTGGGCTGTTTTGCTTTCTTAACTCATGGCAGAGCTTCTGGTCGCCTCCTTTCTCGCTTCCGATGTCAAACCTGCCTTGCCCATGGTTTCTCCTTGTCGCAAACTCAGACCCACTCTTCCTCTGTGTCTGCCGTGGAGGCGGGCCCTGAGCTGCCAGCCATGGGGTCATCCTCGCACCACACCTGCTCCATCGTGGTAACCAGGCTCCCCCATCCGGCTGGACCAAGTCATTGCAGCTTGGAGTCCCCATACTCTGTTGAAGGTCAGAGCCAAGGTCATGACCCTGTGAAGAGTGACCTCATCTTAGGCCACACTTTGCCCTCTTTGGACTCCTGGACCCCTTATTGCTTGTGTCAGGACTAATGACTGCCACTGCCTTACCACAGAGCCTTTGCACTGTAGTTCCCTTGGCTTGGTTTCCTCATTCCTCATCACATCCTTTAGATCTTAGTGACATGATGAAATCAGGCTCCCTATTATTATTATTATTTTTTTTTTTTTTGCGGTACCAGGGATTGAACGCAGGGGCGTTCTACCTCTGCACTACGTCCCCGGCCCTATTTTTTATACTTTATTTTGAAACCGGGTCTCACGAAGTTGTGGAGGGCCTCACTAAGTAGAGAGAGAGAGAACTGAGGCTGGCCGCGAACCCGGATCCTCCGGTTTCCGCCTCCCAAAGTACTGGGATTACAAGCGTGCGCCACCACGCCCGGCTTGGCTCCCTATTATTATACTTAACTGAACACCCAGAATTTTTGGCCTCCCCAAGCTCCTTTTCTAAATGCAGCGTCTCCAATCCATTGTTAGGAGTTATGTGGCTGTTGGGACTTCAGTCCCAACAGTGTGAGAGCCAGACTCGGAGCCAGGAAGCTGGCCCAGGATCCCCAGCCCTGCCAGACCTACGTGTCCCTAGGATGTCTCCCCCAGAAGTGGACGCACCTGGCGACACCTCCAGCTGCGCCTTTGGTCACTTGTACTCACATGTACCAGAGTGATTATTCTCTTGACAGTCTTCTCCCCATCAGAACTGTCCAGGATAGCTTCTGTCTGTCTTGGGAGCTTGTCTCTGCAGTGCCTGGAGTGTGGTTGGTGCTGCAGCCAGAGCCTGCTTTGGCCGTTAGGGTTCCCACGTAACCCCGCCTGCGTTGATCGGCAGGTCCAGGTTTAGGTGAGTCGTCCAGTGAAGGAGCCACAGGTTTACACAAATACTATATACATGTGTGCATCAAGTACGTGTATGTGTACCACGTGCAACACACATACAAGCATGCCTTTGCATGGGGGCCTGGGTTCAGCACTCCTGCCCCGGGGCATGGCACAGACCCTTAGGTGCTGGGTCTGTTGTTGCTGCCGCTACTGCTTGTTGCTGTGTGTGTGTGTGGGAGAATCAATGAGAGTCTGAGGAAAACATGTATGTGTGAGAGAGAGGTTGAATATTTGAAACAGAATGAGAGAGATTGTGAGGGAGGGATCAGGAGACCGGGAGTGAGATGGTTGGAGAGGGAGAGAGACATGCTGTGGTGTGGTGATGCACACCTGTCATCTCAGTACTTGAGAGGCTGAGACAGGAGGATCTCAGGTTTGCAGCCAGCCTCAGCAACTTAGCGAGGCCCTCAGGGACTTAGACCCTGCTTCAAAATAAAAAAATAGGGCTGAGAGCCGGGCGTGGTGGCGCACGCTTGTAATCCCAGTACTTGGGAGGCGGAGACCGGAGGATCCGGGTTCGCAGCCAGCCTCAGCTACTTAGTGAGGCCCTCTGCAACTTGGTGAAACCCTGTTTCAAAATAAAGAATAAAAAATAGGGCTGGGGGTGTAGCTTGGAGGTAAAACGCTCCTGTGTTCAATCCCCGGTACTGCAAAAAAAAAAAAAAACACCCAGAAAACAAAAAACAAATGTAATTTTAAGGACTAGCTACGCTCTTAGAACACCTGCAGAAATGAAGACTGCGATGGTTATGAGTATTTCCTCCCTCTCTCCCTTCTTTCTTCCTTCCTTCCTTCTTTTTCTTTCTTTTTTTTTTTTTTTGGTACTGGGGATTGAACCCAGGGGTGCTCTACTATTGAGCTACACCTCCCTTTTTTTGTGGTATCATGGATTGAACCCAGGAACATTCTATCTCCAAGCTATATCCCCAGCCCTTTAAAATTTTTTGTTTGTTTTGAAATAGGGTCTTACTAGGTTGCTGAGAGTCTCGCTGCATTGCTGAGTCTGTCCTCCAATCTGCCACCCTCCTGTCTCGGCCTCCCAAGTACTAGAATTACAGGTGTGTACCACCATGGCCAGCTTACTCCCAGCTTTTAAATATTTTTTTTGTGGTACTGGGGATGGAACCCAGGGACATTCTACCTCTGAGCTACACCCCAAGCCGTATTTTTTATTCTTTATTTTGAAACAGGGTCTCACTAAGTTGCGGAGGGCCTCACTAAGTAGCTGAGGCTGGCCGCGAACCCGGATCCTCCTGTCTCAGCCTCCCAAGTACTGGGATTACAAGCGTGCGCCACCGTGCCGGCTTAAAACTTTTTAAATTTTATTTTTATTTTCATCTTTTGGTACTGAGAATTGAACCCAGAGACATTCTACCTTCGAGCTACCTTCGAACTACGCCCCCCAGCCCTTTTTATTCTTTATGTTGAAACAGAACCTCACTAAGTTGCTGAGGCTGGCCTTGAACTTGCACTCCTCCAGTCTCAGCCTCCCAAATACTAGGATTACAGGGTGTGCCACCAGCTTCTGCACTTCATTTCGAGGAAGGACAATAGAGAGTCCTTGAGTGGTTGGGAACAGGGCATTCATGTGGGAGTTTGGGCAATGTTGCTGTGGGCTCGCAGGGACTGAGCCTGGAGGGAGGATTAGTTGCCATAATCCAGGTCTGAGTCAACAAGGATGTAAAATCATTTACATGATGTTTACTCATTTCTTTTTTCTTTTTCTTTTTTTTTTTGTGGTACCGGGGATTGAACCCAGAGGCATTTTACCTCCAAGCTACACCCTCGGCCCTATTTTTTATCCTTTATTTTGAAACCGGGTCTCACGAAGTTGCGGAGGGCCTCACTAAGTAGCTGAGGCTGGCCGCGAACCCAGATCCTCCAGTCTCTGCCTCCCAAGTGCTGGGATTACAAGCGTGCACCACCACGCCCGGCTATGTTTACTCATTTCTTCATAAAAAATTCCAAGTGTGTCCTTGGAGGCAAGCCCTGTGGGGACTTGGGAATGTGGGTAAGATTCCATTCTTACTCTGAAAGTAGCTTTGAAGCAGATGGTCCCTAGACCACAGCCCAAGGGAGTTACCTAGCCCGCTGCACCTGCATAGCCCAGGAGGGCACTGAAGTCAGAGGGCAGCTTCCTCCCTCAAAGCTGCTCCCCACTGGAGGGCCCGGATGAGCACCGGGTGTCCTCGCCTCTTGCCCTGCTCTCTTTTTTTCTTTTCTTTTCTTTTCTTTTCTTTTCTTTTCTTTTCTTTTCTTTTCTTTTCTTTTCTTTTCTTTTCTTTCCTTTTCTTTTCTTTTCTTTTCTTTTTTTCTTTTCTTTTCTTTTCTTTTCTTTTTTTCTCTTTTCTTTTCTTTTCTTTTCTCGTCTCGTCTCTTCTCTTCTCTTCTCTTCTTTTCTTTTCTTTTCTTTTCTTTTCTTTTCTTTTCTTTTCTTTTTTTCTTTTCTTTTCTTTCTTTCTTATGTACCGGGGATTGAACCCAGGGGCGTTCTACCTCCAAAACTGGGTCTCACGAAATTGCGGAGGGCCTCACTAAGTAGCTGAGGCTGGCTGCGAACCCGGATCCTCCGGTTTCCACCTCCCAAGTACTGGGATTACAAGCGTGCGCCACCACACCCGGCCTCTATTTCAAATTCAATGTGAATCTGAGCTATGACTCTGTTATCCATCTGTCCATCCATCCAACTGTCCACCTACCCATCTACCCTACCATCCTCTCAGCTATTTAGAGCTCATAGCACACAATCTTAAATTGCTACAGGTGCAATAAAATTCTGATAATTCGGATCCTAGGGACTCTCCTCTACCCCATCTCTCTACATTAGTGAATCTCCAACTTATTTTTTTTGTCTCAAGACCCCTTCTCTCTCTCTCTCTCTCTCTCTCTCTTTCTCTCCCCCCCCCGCCATACTGGGGATTGAATCCAGGGGCATACACCCCCACACCTACTTTATTTTTTATTTTGAAACAGTGCCTTGCTAGGTTGCTGAGATTCTCACTAAATTGCTTAGGCTTGCCTTGAACCTGAAATTCTCCTGTCTCAGCCTCCTGAGTACTGGGATTATAGTTATGCACCACCACGCCTGGCTCCCTTTGCTCTCTTAGAAATGGTTGAGAACTCAAAGAATTTTTATTTTGTGGGTTGTTTCCTTTAATATATAGCACTAATAAATTTTAACTAGGAATTAAGAATATTTAAGCCGTGCGTGGTGGCGCACGCTTGTAATCCCAGTACTTTGGGAGGCGGAGACCGGAGGATCTGGGTTCACGGCCAGCCTCAGCTCTCTCTCTCTCTCTCTCCTTAGTGAGGCCCTCCGCAACTTTGTGAGACCCGGTTTCAAAATAAAGTATAAAAAATAGGGCCGGGGGCATAGCGCGGAGGTAGAACGCCCCTGGGTTCAATCCCCGGTACCGCAAAAAAAAAAAAAATATTTATTAGCCAGGTGCGGTGGTACACACTTGTGATTCTAGTACTTGAGAGGCTGAGACAAGAGGATTGCAGATTTGAGGCCTTAGTAATACCCTCAGCAACTTAGTGAGACCCTGTTTCGATAAAAAATAGAAAGAGCCAAGAGTGTAGCTTGGAGGTAGAATGCCCCTGGTTTCCATTCCTAGCACCAAATTGTTCTTGTTTGTTTTTTGGGGGGAGATCAGTATGGAGGTTTCTCAAAAGGCTAGGAATGGCACCACCATATGACCCAGCTATCCCACTCTTTAGTATCTTTCCAAAAGAATTAGTTAAGCCGGGCGTGGTGGCGCACACTTGTAATCCCAGTACTTGGGAGGCTGAGACCGGACGATTTGGGTTCGCGGCCAGCCTCAGCTACTTAGGCCCCCTGCAGTTTAGCAAGACCCTGTTTCAAAATAAAGGGTAAGAAATAGGGTGGGGGGGTGTAGCTTGGAAGTAGAACACCCCTGGGTTCCATCCCTGGTACCGAAAAAAAAAAGAATAAAAAATAGGGCTGGGGGTGTAGCTCAGAGGTAGAATGCCCCTGGGTTCAATCCCCAGTACCGCAAAAAAAAAAAAAAAGAATTAGAATACTGTAGTAATACATGCATACCCAAGTTTATAGCAGCACCAATCACAATAACCAAGTTATGGAACCAACCTAAGTATCCATCATTAGATGAATAGATAAAGAAAATATGGTATATGCACACAATGGAATTTTACTCAGCCATCCAAAAGAACAAAATCATGTCATTTGCAGAAAAATGGATGGAACTAGAGAATATATGTTAAATGAGATCAGCCGGGCTGGGTGTGGTGGAGCACGCTTGTAATCCCAGTCCTTGGGAGGCTGAGAATGGAGGATCCGGGTTCGGGGCCAGCCTCAGCTACTTAGTGAGGCCCTCTGCAACTTCGTGAGACCCGGTTTCAAAATAAAGTATAAAAAATAGGGCCGGGGGTGTAGCGCAGAGGTAGAATGCCCCTGGGTTCAATCCCCAGTACCACACACACACAAAAAAGAAAGAAAGAAAAAAAAAAAGACGTATGAAGGAGAAGGGGAGAGTGGGGTAGGATACAGAGGGAAACACCAAGACCTGTGTGCATGTTTGTTTGTATGACTTTGAACATCACTATGATGTATAATTACAATGAACCAGTACATTTGTGTGTGTGTGTGTGTGTGTGTGTGTGTGTGTGTGTGTGTTACTAGGGATTGAACCTGGGGGCCTTCTACTTCTGAGCTACATCCCTAGCCCTTTTTCTTTTCTTTTTGTACTGGGGTTGGAACCCAGGGGCATTCTACCGCCAAGCTATACCCTCCGTCCTAGTTTATTTTTATTTTGAAACAGGGTCTCACTGAGTTGCAGAGGGCCTCACTAAGTTGCTGAGGCTGGATGTGAACCTGCAATCCTCCTTTCTCAGCCTCCCAAGTACTGGGACTACAGGCATGTGCCACCACGCCTGGCTTAATTATTTTGAAACAGGATCTCGTTAAATTGCTGAGGCTAGCCTCGAACTTTCTATCCTTTAGTCTCGCCCTCCCAAGTACTGGGATTAAAGGCAAGTGCCACCATGTCCAGCTCCAATAGAAGCTGATTTTTTTTTTTTTTGCGGTACCGGGGATTGAACCCAGGGGCATTCTACCTCCGAGCTACACCCCCAGCCCTATTTTTTATTCTTTATTTTGAGACAGGGTGTCACTGAGTTGCAGAGGGCCTCACTAAGTATCTGAGGCTGGCCGCAAACCTGGATCCTCCAGTTTCAGCCTCCCAAGTACCGGGATTACAAGCGTGCGCCACCACGCTGAGAGCCTCACTAAGTTGCTGAGGCTGGCCTCGAACCTCCCGTGTACTGGAATTATAGGTGCGTGCCACCACGCCAGGCTTGGAATGCTTTTTTTTTTTTTTTTTTGTGGTACCAGGGATTGAACCCAGGGGCATTCTACCTCCGTGCTACACCCCTGGCCCTATTTTTTATCCTTTATTTTGAAACTGGGTCTCACGAAGTTGCGGAGGGCCTCACTAAGGAGAGAGAGAGAGAGAGAGAGAGAGAGAGAGAGACAGGGAGAGAGAACGAGAGCTGAGGTTGGCCGCGAACCTGGATCCTCCGGTCTCCGCCTCCCAAAGTACTGGGATTACAAGCGTGCGCCACCACGCCCGGCTTTTGGAATGCTTTTTGAATTGACATCCATTCTGAGAGCTCCTGCAACCATCCCTCCATCCTTCTCCCTTCCTCAGGGCTCCCCACGCTCCCAACCTGGCTACATAGATCCCAGTAAACACCCGTAGCTCAACTCTGTGTTCTGGCATCCATTTGAGGTTGGATGTATCTATGTGTGCAGCGTGTGACCAGGGTCTGTGTGTGTAAATTCATGACTAAAAATGAAACAGGTTTATGCTGGGCGTGGTGGCACACACCTGTCATCCCAATACTTTGGAGACTGAGAAAGGAGTATTGTAGGTTCAAAGCCAACCTCTGCAATGCAGTGAGACTCTCAGCAACCTAGTGACACCCTGTTTCAAAATAAAAAATAAGAGCCAGGCGTGGTGGCACACACTTGTAATCCCTTGTTTTTGAAATCAAGCAATCTTCTAACTCTGAGCTACACCCCCGGCCCTATTTTTTTTTTTTTCGGTACTGGGGATTGAACCCAGGGGCGTTTTACCTCCGAGCTATACCCCTGGCCCTATTTGTTATACTTTATTTTGTAACTGGTTCTCACGAAGTTGTGGAGGGTCTAAGTAGCTGAGGCTGGTCGCGAACCCAGATCCTCCGGTCTCCGCCTCCCAAGTACTGGGATTACAAGCGTGCACCACCACACCTGGCTTATTTTATTTATTTATTTATTTATTTTTTAATTTTTGCAGTGCCGGGGATTGAACCCAGGGGCATTCTACCTCTGGGCTACACCCCCAGCCCAATTTTTTATTCTTTATTTTGAAACAGGGTCTCACTAAATCGTGGAGGGCCTCGCTAAGTTGCTGAGGCTAACTGTGAACCTGGATCCTCCGGTCTCAGCCTCCCAAGTACTGGGATTACAAGCGTGTGCCACCATGCCCGGCTCTTATTTTTTATTTTGAAACAGGGTCTTAGTAAGTTTCCAAGGGTCTCGCTAAATTGCTGAGACTTGCCTTGAACCTGTGATCCTCCTGTCTCAGCCTCCCAAGTACTGGGATTACAGATATGTGCCACCACGCCCAGCTCTATTTCCCAGCAGGTGGGAGTCAGCAGCTCTGAGAGGACTGTAATACACGCGTAGCTACACAGTGAGCTGTGTCCCCGGCAGAGCCTGCGGCCCAGAACCCATGTGGTCTTCAGCTGACACTGTCTTTCTGGGCCCAAGTTCCCTCACCTGCAAAACCAAGATGACTACTCCCATCTCTCAAGGTTGCCAGGAGGGCAAACTTTGGTAGATTATGTGAGTGGCCTGTGGATCAGGGTCCATGGACGTGAGCAGACACTGTGGCTGTTGTGATCACCACCCCTCCCCACACCTGTTGAATCCAGCAAAGGAACAACATCTGGCAGCATTCAAAATTCAAATCCAGCTGCAGGGTGCAGTCACACTGGTTGCCTCTGCCATGCTCCCCCCTCCCCCCCAACCTGGCCACCTAATCTCCAGTCCAAAAAGCAAGGACTCTCCCATGAATTGCAAAGCTTTTATTGCTGGAATCCTTTAGTCGGACACCTGGACAGAGCAGGTTGCTGAGACTACATAGTGATCAGACGAGTGGCTTCCTTGTTTCTCCGGTCAAAGATGGACCCCTTAACACAACTTGCTTTCGTAGACTTTGTCCTGCAAAGAGAAGGTTAGGAGACCTGGTGAGGCGTCGGGGGTAAAGGGAGTACCGAGCTTCACCGCGCATCACTGGACACTTCCCGGGAGGGGCTGCAGCCTCGTGTGGAGCAGGTAAAGGTAGATCCCCGGAACGTCCCACAGTGTGCCCAAGAAGCTCTTGGAAAGTCCCCCCAATACAATACAGGGATGGGGAAGGCTCATCCTGGTGGGACGGGGCGGGGCACAGTCTGGGATAGACAGGAAAGAGGCTGCTGAAGGGGACCTGGAAATGCCCCAGGGAGCCTGCGGGTGGCCAGGGACCCCCGGGAATGAACGGATTCCAGCCAGCTTCCTACTTCTGCCCCTCGGACACTTGGAGTGGAAGTAGTGACCTGTCCCCACCAGCTCTCAGGACAGCAGAGGAGGATTCACTCGGACTGCAGTCCAAGGCCTGGAAGGGCAAGAGGGGGGCTTTGGGAGGCTGCCTCCCTTCCTGGTCTCTGTGATGCATAAAATGGTCCTTTGGGATCCAGGGAACAAGTCAAAAGATGGAGCAGGGATCCTGGAAGGTCGGGATAAAGGAATCAATTTATGGAGAAGGGAAGGACCCGGGGCTGATGGTTTGAAGATCCAGGTTCACATGGTAGAGAGGCTGGAGTCCGGGAGGCCAGAGCTGAGATTCTGACACAGAGGCCAGGCAGAGCAGGATAGCCAGGGCCAGTCCGATAGCTCAAGGGCTACACTGAGTTCCCCTTCCTGGTCGTCCCCCACATTCCTGGTCGTGCCCCATCCTCCTTCCTCCTCATGCATGAGGTTCTTTTTCCTTCCAGAGTCCCCAGGAGGGGTCAGGGTGGGGGAGAGAATGAGTGTCCCATCCCCACCGCTCTGGGATGAGCAGACCCCCAGATGGGCACAGAGAGAGACGCAGACTCACCAGCCCGTTGAGCGCCTGCTGCTTATCCTCTTCCGTCAATTTCTCATCGACACACGTCTTTAGCTTTTTAGCATTGGCCAGTAGCAGAGGGTTGCTTTTGAATTTTGCCACATACTCAACATAATTTTGAAGGGTACCCTTTATGAATATGTCAACATCCTTTTTCACAGCTGGGCAAATAGAACAATCTGGAACACAAAAACAAGCCGACCCTCCCTTGAAAGACACTCATCAGAACGCACCCCCCTGCCACCACCCAGCATGCTCCACACTGCCCTGGAAGGCATGAGAACCCCCCGGAGAACCCACACCCCCAGGCATCCCCCCGGTGGGTGTCCCAGGCACCCACTTCCAACCGAGACGAGGAGCAGGGCGGCACCGAGCAGCAGCAGCGCAATGGCCGGCTTCATGGTGCAGGTGGCAGTGCTTCCTGCCCGTCCTGGGGCCCTTTATGTCCCTGCTCTGGGTTCCACGGCGGGGCAGGGCAGGGCCGTGTCTCCCCAAGGCCCCTTCCAGGCCACAGCTGGGAAGTGCCTGGGGCTGTGGAGCGCAGGTGTGTGTGTTGGGAAGAAGGTAAGTAAGCTCCAGTGTCAACAGCAGGCATTGGCTCAGTCTCTTGGCCCTTCTTAGGGCTCTGTCCAAAGATCCGGTGACCTGAGTAACCCAAGGGGTAGAACCAAAGGACAACTCGACTGGGGAAAGGGGCATGATGCTTCCAAATCAGGTCCCCTGATAGCCTGTGTTGCTTGTCACAAAGATAGCCTGGCTGTGACTTTGTGGAGTTTTTCGGGAAATTGGGTGCTTAGTTCAAAGTTTCACACCTAGTGTGTGTCAAAGGCAGGCGAGGGCATAAGCCCCTCATCGCCTGCTCGCTCCTGCTCTCACCAGTCTCTGTCCTTCACCCGCTTAGAGGCCTCGCTTGAGCCAGGCTCCCGAGTCTGTTCCCACAGCGCTGAGTTCCCTCCTGCACGCATGGCCCTGAAGTTCTGTCTTTCTTTGGGGAGGAAGTGGGTACTGGAGATTGAACCCAGGGGTGTTCTACCTCTGAGGGGAGCTACACCCCAGTCCCTTTTTTTTTGTGGTACTGGGGATTGAACCCAGGGGTGTTCTACCTCCAAGCTACACCCCCAGCCCTTTTAAAAATTTTTGTTTTGAAACAGGGTCTTGCTAGGTTTCTGAGAGTCTCACTATTGCTGAGGCTGGCCTCAATCCTGTGAACCTCCTGTCTCAACTTCTCAAGTTACTGGGATGACAGGCATGCACCACTACACCCAGAACTTTTTTTTTTTTTTTTTTTTGCGGTACCAGGGATTGAACCCAGGGGCATTCTACCTCCGAGCTACACCCCGGCCCTATTTTTTATCCTTTATTTTGAAAGCGGGTCTCATGAAGTTGCAGAGGGCCTCACTAAGTAGCTGAGGCTGGCCGCGAACCCGGATCCTCCGGTCTCAGCCTCCCAAGTACTGGGATTACAAGCATGCGCCACCACGCCTGGCCCACCCAGAACTTTAAAAAGGTTTTTCTTTTAATTTTGAAACAGGGTCTTGCTAAGTTGCTAAGGCCGGCCTCGATCCTATGATCCTCCCGCCTCAGTGTCCCAAGTACAGGGACTACAGGGGTGTGCCACCATGCCTGGCTCTACTTGTCTTTGAAGTAGACTGGTTGTCTTTTAAAGTGTGGTTGTGTTTTGACTATGTCCTGCACCTGGTTACTTTGAAAGCACCTCAAACTTAAACGGAATAGATCATTTCATCCAACCTGCTACTCGTTTTGAGTTTCTCTGTGTGGGCACTGTGAGGTCTGGCCGCTGGAGACTGAGAACAAAGAAACCCAAAGAAAAGGTGTGAAAGGCCAGGCGTGGTTGTGCACGCTTGTAATCCCAGTACTTGGGAGGCTGAGACCGGAGGATCTGGGTTCGCGGCCAGCCTCAGCTACTTAGTGAGGCCCTCTGCAACTT
>PVJS01048347.1:0-15092 GCA_004027185.1 Glis glis
GGAGAGAGAGGGAAGGAGGGAGGGGAGAGGGAGAGGGAGAGGGAGAGGGAGAGGGAGAGGGAGAGGGAGAGGGAGAGGGAGACAGGGAGAGAGACAGAGAGACAGAGAGACAGAGAGATCTGCTTCTGTGAGATGCATTTCTTTCTTTCTCAGGGGAGTTCATTTAGACAGCAGAAAGCCATTTGAAAATATGTTCAGAAGAAGAAACCCAGCTATTTTCCTTATTTCTGCTCAAGTTCCCATGAGTTGTTTTCAAAGTGATCAGTTACACTGAAATGTTTATCAGTGATGTGGAAGAGAAAGCTATTATATGTCATTTAAAGTGAGAGATAATCTTCAGGCATGTTGCAAACCAATTGTCTTGAGAAACCTTTTATCAAATACCCCTCCTCCTCTTCCTAAGTGAGCTGCTATTAAATTTCCAAATAAAAGTTCTCTACCAGTTGTATTTGATTTTTAATAGAAATGAGATTGGTATCTTGATTCAGTCCAGTGGAGCCTCAAGAAACTTCAGAAAAGAAAGCAGTGGAGAAAAAGTGAGCCAGTTATCCTTCATGCACATTCACGTGTATGTAAGTAAAATCTTGTCTATTTGGTATACATATGTATTTTTGTATGAGTGTAAACAGGGAGAATGGAAATATATTAATCTTCCACCAGTGAGTAATCATTTAGATGGCTAAGGATAAAGATGTTAGCACAGAGATCTCATCTCTGTGCAGGTTAGTTAGATCTACTCTGTCTATTATTAATAGGTGCCATTGCTACAGCCTAAAGTTATGGATGGATTAATTCAAATCCAGGTGCATTGCAGTAAAGATAATGTTTAATTATTCCTTATGTATGTAATGTTCAATGTTAGCATTGCCCAGTAATAAGTCATGACCCCAGGAAGTACTGTTCTAACCACATCAAGATGGTGAAATGAATCAAAGTTCAAAGAAAACATAATGTTTTAGAAAATAGTGAATATTTAAAAAATGTCAGTTAAATGTTTATCACTGAGGAATAAGTTGTTTTAAAGAGTTCAATTTTTGGCCGGGTGTGGTGGCGCACGCTTGTAATCCCAGTACTTTGGGAGGCGGAGACCGGAGGATCCGGGTTCGCGGCCAACCTCAGCTCTCTCTCTCTCTCTCTCTCCCCCCCTCTCCCTGTCTCTCTCTCTCTACTTAGTGAGGCCCTCCGCAACTTCGTGAGACCCGGTTTCAAAATGAAGTATAAAAAATAGGGCCGGGGGTGTCACTCGGAGGTAGAATGCTCCTGGGTTCAATCCCCGGTACTGCAAAAATAAATAAATAAATAAAAATTTTAAAAAATGGCATCACTGAGTGGTTTATGCCAGGAATTATCTACAACTGTGAAGACTATGCAGCAACATACAATGCTTCTGATAGAACATTATCCAAAAAGAGCAGGATGCTAAATGATGTATAAACTACAATTATCACATACTCTCTACAGTTACAGAAGAAAGGCTAAAAAGGCCTTGAATCATTGAGTGAAGGTGATGGCATTATACAATTCTGTATTTTCATACATTTCCAAAATTTCTGTATGTGTAGTGTCATTTCCAAAGTTAGTAAGCAAAGGTATGACTAAAATGCCCAATAAGGAGCCCAAAGTTCCCACCACTCCTTGCACAAAAGAAATCTGATTTGGGTCACTAAATGCCATCATGGTTTGCCATGAAGCTCTGAATCTGAAACTCAAGGTCTACATGAAGCTTGGTAGCCTAGTCGGGTGTGGTGGCGCACGCTTGTAATCCCAGTACTTTGGGAGGCGGAGACCGGAGGATCAGGGTTCACGGCCAGCCTCAGCTCTCGCTCTCTCTCTCTCTCTCTCTCCCCCTGTCTCTCTCTCTCTCTCTACTTAGTGAGACCCTCTGCAACTTCGTGAGACCCAGTTTCAAAATAAAGTATAAAAAATAGGGCCGGGGATGTAGCTCAGAGGTAGAAAGCCCCTGGGTTCAATCCCCGGTACTGCAAAAAAAAAAAAAAAAAAAAAAGAATACCCACCTATAGCGTTCATTGCCAAGCAGCAGGGATCCCTAAAATGGTGCAAGGAAACTGTATATATTAGAGCACAGAGTCCTTAAAACTGTCACTATTTTGAAGGAAATTTGCAATATAATCCCAAGGGGAGTATGTGATATGTGGTATCACATTAAAAAGTTCCATTTTCATAACAGTTCAGATTATATTATCTGTCTCAGCAACAAATATTTATTAATTTATTCATTCTGCAGATATTTATTAGGCTCATACTATGTGTCAGGCAGTACACTGGGAACAGTGAACAATAGCAACTAACATGGGGCTAAAATCATCCTTCTGAGTGGAGAATGAAGTCCTCATTCTATGGCACTTAGATTAGAGCTCAGTGTTTTCCTTCCTCCCTTTCTTTTCTTTGCCTTTCCCTTCTTTTCCCTCCCTCCCTCCCTTTCTTTCTTAAGAAATGACTTCAAAGTGAGTATCAGATCCCTTTTCTTTACATTCCTCCCTTTTGCTATCTGCAAGCAAATTACACTAAAACTATTCACCTTGCTGGCTTGATTTAGGAATAGGGCCGAGAAGAGAGCCGCATACTTTCAGCAGGTGCATGAGCTCTTCCCACAATTAATTACTTATTTGGGCAGATGAAATGTTATGGCTGATGAAAGAGCTCATTTAAATAAAGAAGCCAAAGTTACTCTTGCAGACCCAAGAGAATGCTGCCTTTTAGTGAGACAAATCGTCTTTTAAAAGGAATTAGATAACATCCATCAGCAAGTCTGCATGTGCAGATCCCATATCAGAGCCTACAAAGGAAACTTAATAAAGCTTAGAGATGTGGCACTCAGACATGAGGGAACACACTAAGGAGATGCATTAACCTCAAGAGTTATCTTCCTTTCAGGGGTATTTTTGTAAACACTACACAGAAGCTGTATATATGATCATAATCTCAGCACATTATACTGTCTTGGTGCTGAGCAGGAATAGTAACCCCTGAGGGAAATACCTGCTGTGTGATGGTGTGTAATCCTGCCATCCCATGCTGCCAAGCAGGAGGAAGAATGCTCAGCATTGAGGGGGATTTTTCACAATGACATCTTTGCACTCTTCTCCTTTCTCTCTGCAAAAGAATGAGCCAGCACCTGGCAGTGGAGACTAGAATGCACAGGAGAGAGTGGGGAAGGAGTTACAAAAGATCTGCTGGCCTGTGTGATGTGGTGGCACCTACCCACCATGAGATCCGGTGAAGAAGAAAAGAGACCAAAATAACAGGTTATTTCTTCCCTTTTCCTCTCATAAACCATGCAAAGTTTATAAGTACACCAAGCACATAATCAATTATAAATTAAAAATCCACAGTTTTGAAAAATATAGATCCAACACCCAGATGCAATTGTACATAAATACACATTTAAACATACATGTATCATACATACATCAGTATGGTCCTCTCTCTCTCTCTCTTCTGTTCTTTTCCAAATCTTTTACCAGGGGAGAATTGAAAGGAGGTTGGTGACCCTTTCTATAACTATTCCCTTGGGGCTGCCTGTTTCTGCTCTTGACTGTTGTTATTTTTTCCTACCACTAGAAACCTACACATGGGAATGAAGGCTCTCCTTCATGGCCTACAGATAACTTTATGGTCTCATTTCCTTCCCAAGCCTGGGCTTCCTTATCTCCCTGGTGGTATCTTCTGCTGTTTTTTTTTCTGTCACCTTTAATTTTTCTTCCCATCTTCACATATTTCTTGAAACATTTGAAGGCTCTAGAAGGCAGATACCCCATTTAGTATTTATCTACACTTTACAGTAGAGTGTTTTGCATATTCTATTATTTATTGAATCCTTTTACCAATATACAAACTCCTAAGATGCAGGAACTAGTCTGTATGCTTCACTTCAGTGTCTTTGATGCGTAGAGCAATGCTTGGTACATCATAAAGAGTACCAGGACCTGTGTGCCTTACCTATATTATCTTTGAGTCTCACAGTGAAAGAGTTGATCCTTCCGAGTTGGATCTTAAATTTCATTCTACATAGAGGAAGCAGAGATTCAGATATGTTAACTAATTTGCACAAGGTCACACAGCTAATGAGGATAGAGCTGAAATTCAGACCCATGTCTCTTAACCTTTACCATTTATTTTTTTTCTGCTATACTCCACTGATATAAAGGAAGAAAAGGATAGTATGACCATAAAAAAACAGTTTACACTAAAACAAATATCAGGTACACCTGTTTTCAATGAAGGGCAAATGGAAACGTATTAATTGCCTACAAGGTGTTATTTTCAGTATGGGCCATTACACACGTTATCTCTTTCATCTAATGTCAGTTCATTAACAATCTTTGGATATATGCAAAGCTCAGTTGCCCATGTAGGTCTGAAGTTCTTTATTTTATTTTCAGTGACATTGAAAAAGTTATTGATTTATGATATATGATTTAATACATAATTTACAAAGAATCAATGGCTTCTAAGGAATTGGTTTGCTCATCAGATTCAAAAGAAATAGGTTTTTCTAGGTAATCAACCTTATTATCTGTTTGTATATCCATTCATTCATTCATTCATCCATCCATCCATCCATCCATCCACCCATCCATCCATAGACCCATCCATCCAACCATACACACACACACACACACACACACACACACACACACACCCCTGTGTACATGTGCACAACTGCTACTTTCTACTCTCCTGGCTCTCTTCTTCCTATCTGCCACCTCCCCAACCTTCTAGCTTCTTCAGCAGATTTTATGGCTCATAATTTGTGTCTATTCCTTTTTTCTAGGCTCTTATAAATTTTCATTGAAATGGGGACCACAAAGAAGAAGATGAATCAAATGACTAGATATTTGATGTGCCTATTGTCCAAACTCCCAGGGCCAAAGTATTTATTGGACCTACATAAATCACTTAATGTCTTCAAAGATCAACTCAAACTACTTACTGCTCTTAGCTATTAATGGGAAAGTTTTGATATTCTCTTTGCTATAGGGAAATTAAACACAAGAAAGGAGTACCACTTCCACTGTCAAGATATTTGGACCATGAAGACATGAACCCAAAGTCCTTCTACATTCCAATGACAATAAGAAACTTTGTTAAGAAAATGTTTAATTTAGCTAACATATAAAGTGGAGGGAAGGAAAATTGTGACCCAGAGATAGTTAAAATTATGGACTAGTTTCCTACCTAGTGGTACACTGAAATTCCTTAAATAATCAATTAAGTATAGTGCATTAATGTTGATTTTGTGAGATTTAGAAAAAAAAACACCTTTATGGTTCAAATGCATTTAGGAAAATGTGTTCTGCTATTTAAAATAATTTCAAAGATTTAAATTATATCTTTGTCTTTTAACAGATCATCAGTACCAATGACATTGAGCTATTGGTCAAGATCACTCAGGAACAACACTGTTCTTGCAGGAATATGTATCGCATTTACTATCATCTACTTTCCCTAATAACAATGGCAAGAGCTGAGATGGTCCATATTGTGTATAATACTGATGGACATGATACTCATAGGTCATGGATTATGCTTTAAGCAATTAAGTGATTATACCTGAATAATGCAAATTAACCATCTGGTTGTTTTCAGAAAAAATTCAATTGAATTTTAAGGGTAGAACTTGTAACAGCAACATTTTTTTCTAGATTTTCTCCCCAATGTTATTTTACATATGTAGTTCTTATTAAAGATAGAAAAGAATTATCATCTTTCCTTATTTTTAGTGGCATAAAATAACATGATTGCTTTGCTTGATGCTGGAAACCTAAAGAATATTCACAATAATACTAAAAGGTTCAAAAGATATGTATGTATGTATGTATGTGTGTATGCATTCTGATACTAGGGATTGAACCCAGGGGCATTGTATTTCCAAGCTATATCCCCAGCCTTTTTTATTTTCTATTTTAAAACAGGGTCTTGGTAAGTTGCTGGGAGTCTTGCCAAATTGCTGAGGTTAGTCTCAAACCTGGGATCCTCCTGTCTCAGCCTCCCAAGTACTGGGATTATAGGCATATACCACATGCCCTGCAATATTCTTTTATTTTTAAAATAAAGATGTATGGATCCCTCAGGCAACTGAACTAAGTTGGTTCTTACAGTTCTCACCATAACTTACTGAAATGTACCTCTGCCTGGAGAGTGTCACTTTCATGAGTTCCACGTTTCCACACAGGCACCCGTTGAAGGTCTTGTCTGAGCGCGGCTGAGAGAGTGGCTGTGCCTTTCACAAATTAGCTCAGCTGCAGCACCTGCAGCATTATTTCCTTATCAGCTCAATGCAACAAGCAGGTATTAAATGCTTCCCTCATGGACAGCACTCTTCTTTAAAGTGGTGATGACACCCGTGGGAATTTAAAAATGAAAAAGCAAGAGGAAATAGTCATTATCTTTGAAGAGCTATAAATTTAGGGTGGAGGTATAGACTTATGTACTTTTTGGTAGAAGTTGCTGATGTGTGTATATGAAAAGTCATTCTCTAAATTACCCATTCATATCTAAGCTTTAACCTAGAGCCACATCATAAAGTAGCTCCAGAAATTTCTACCTCTGGGGTGAGGAAGCAGATCCAAATGGCAATGTAGAAGAGTTTCTGCTACAGTTTGGATCTTGAATGTCCCCCAAAAAGGCCATGGCTAAAGTCTTTGTCTTCAGGGTGATGCTGTTGGGAGGCGATGGAGCCTTTAGGAAGTGAAAATAAGTAGCTTTTGTAAGAATAAACTATTGAATCCACTACAGCTCCCTCATTTTAAAGAGGATGAATAAGTTAGCTTTTTTGTCACTATGACCAAGACATCTGACAAAACAACTTAAAAGAAGGAAAGGGTTTTTTGGCTTACAGTTTCAGAGTTTCAGTCCATGACTGGCTAGCCCTAAGGCAGAAACATCATGGTGGCAGGGAGTAGTGGAGGAAAGTGGCCGGGAAGCAGAGGGAGCAAGATAGGAAGGGGCCAGGGAGATCTAGAGTCCTCAGGGCCATGCCTTCTGTGATCCCCCTCCGCCAGCCACGCCCAGCTTTGAACTTTGCTGCATTAGGGATCATGCCTTCAACACATGAAATTTTTGGGGGGACACTCCATATCTAAACTATATCAACCATATCATCATTGGGAGTCACTGGCTTGTTTCTTTCTCCTCTACATCTTTACAATCCTCCCAAAGTTTCTGTGCAGGTTTTATCCACATTTTAGAGAGGACAGCTGAAGCTTAGGGATATGAAATAACTTACCCAGCACCATCCCGCTACTTTGAGGAAGGACTGTGATTCATAGCGAGAAAGAGATGTTTTATGGTTGGTTTGTCTCTGGTTTTGGTAAACTGTGTTAAGTTGGACAAATGGTGCTTCTTGCTCATCTTTTGTTTTTCATAAGTAGAATGAAAAGGATGCTAACTATCTGCTTCATTTTTTTCATTACATCAGAACTAATAGAATTGATGAAATAATGCCATTAAGAAATTCTTTACTCCCTGGAGAAAGGCTTGTTAATGCAGTTAATTTTTGAAATAATTTAAAAGATTTTAAATTATAAGTGAATTACTAAGGAAGTGCTTGCTTTCTGAGAATAATTCTTCTTTGTAACTAAAAGACAGTGATATAAAAAGCATATAATTTATGTCTCTAATAATATTGCGCAAAGAGTATTTCAACTATTATTTCTAGAAATGGACTCAAAAGCTGAACAAGTCTCTCTCTGGGATTTGTAATATCTCTTTACAGCTTTCTTTCTTTCTTTCTTTCTTTCTTTCTTTCTTTCTTTCTTTCCTCCCTCCCTCCCTCCCTCCCTTCTTTCTTTTCCTTCCTTCCTCCCTCCCTCCCTCCTTTCTTTCTTTCTTTCTTTCTTTCTTTCTTTCTTTCTTTCTTTCTTTCATTCTTTCTTTCTTTCTTTTGTGTGTGGTACTAGGGATTGAACCCAGAGGCATTCTACCTTCTAGCTACACTCCCAGCCCAATTTTATTTCTTAGTTTGAGACAGGGTCTCGCTAGGCTGATAAGAGTCTCACTACTTGCTGAGTCTGTCCTTGAACCTGTGATACTCTTGCCTCAGTCTCCCACATACTGGGATTACAAGTGTGCGCCACCACACCTGGCTTACATCATTTTTTATTGTAATTTTTTCTGGAAAATGCTCTAAGATGATAGCTTAGCCCATACTTGAAGATTCTTCTTGACCTTCAAGCTTTTTAAACATTCTAGAGACTATTCACACTCATATTCTACCTAATATTCTCCATGCCAGACAAATGCTGTTGGCTTTTAATAAAGTCACTGAAGAAAGGAATGATCCTTGCAATTAATAAAAAAAATGTTTTTGGCTTCGATTTTTTAAGATTCACTAAACTCTGCCACCGGATGAATTTGGATAAATTGACCAATGCAAAATAGAATATCTTTTTTTCTGGTATTTATCCTGAAGTTGAGACTGTAAAAAGAAACAAGAGTTGGCAGGAAGAAAGAGAAAGATAGCAGTTAAAATTCAGAGCCTGGCTGAACCTTCATATTTTACATCACTGTGGGTGTGCTTTCTTATGCCTGTAGAAGTCAGGGAGGGCTAATGGTTTCCTGGTAGCTTTCAGAAAGCAATTCAAACTCAAACAAAGGCTCCTGTATTTAATTCATAAGCGCCATGGCCAGTATTAGTGTCTCTTTTGTGATATTAAATAAAAGACCATTATGTTTTAAAGGGTTTTATGAAGAAACAATGTAGACATATTGAGTTTAAAAAAATTTTTTTTTGCTTTGAAAGGAATCTAAAACTTTCGCTTTGTAGCTATTCAAAGAACAACTTGGGTGAAATTAGTATATGTGAAATTTCGTCTGCAGTTATCTGTATTTTCTTTCCTTTGTGTTCCAAAAACTAGAATCTTAATCTAGATATTTCCACTAAAATGTTACTAAATCTTGGTTATGTTAACTTTTCTGAGCCTGTTCCCTGAGTAGAATACAAATAATATCAGTCTTACCTTACAGGGTCTTGAAAGAATACCATGAAACTATGGTAATGAATAAGCCACTATATAAGACCTAGTACACTTTGGATATTCAATTGATCCCCCATCCTACACTTTCTTCATTAAAATATCTCTTAGAAGGGGGATAGGAAAGTGCTTATATTAATTTTTAAAGAGATTTTTTTCTATTATGTAGTCCTTTACAACTTTTGAATTTTGAAATGATAATGTTGTTTATTAAAAATAAGTAAATAAATTTTTTTTTTTGTGTGTGGTATTGAGGATTAAACCCAGAGGCATTCTACCTCTGAGTTACACTCCCAACCCTATTTTTATTTCTTAATTTTGAAACAGGGTCTCACTAGGTTGATGAAAGTCTTACTACTTGCTGAGGTTGTCCTTGAATCTGTGATCCTCCTGTCTCAGACTCCCAAGTGCTAGGGTGACAGGTGTGTGCCACCATGACTGGCTAGGTAAATGAAATTTAATCCAATTGTGTTTGAATGTATTTCTTTTAAACATCAAACTGGCATATTGGTAGCTGTCTCTCAGATTTTAAGGGCTGAGCAAGGGAATGGTCTAAACTTCTGTCCTAGACATGCCTGTCCCCAGACCCTCAGGCTCAGACACAGGATTCCCCAGAAATGTCTCATTGTCATCTGAGCTGGAAATGAAGAAATGTCTTTGGAATTTGGCCCCACCCAAAGTGTCCCACAGGTCTTCTCACCTGTTCTGACAGGCACTGTCTTATTCCAGGCTAATCTTCATTCCTGAGTACAGAGTTCTGGTCTGTCCACAGATGGCCTCTAGGCATGCGCCCTCCTTTCCACACTCTTATCCCCGTGTGAAGCTCTTCCTTTCTGACCCAGAATAACCTGCAACCTTGTCTCCATGCTTTTCACACTAGACTCATCGCTTCCTCCTTCTGGATTCTCTTCAATGCTAACCATTTGTGAGGCAAAAGCAAATCATCGTAGTGTTCTGGGGATCCAGCGTATATCCTTAGGAAGGGGGTGTGTCAAGAGATGCAGATGCTTCTACCACTGATAGTTGGCTATTCTGTTCTAGAAGGTTCTAAGTTGTTCTAGCAACTTATCAAAAACAAGTCATCATCAGGAGCTCGAATCAATATATTATATGCCCAGTCAAGTAAAATTGGTTTACATTTTGAAGATCGTATTAAGAGAAACATGTATGTGGAAGTATACATTCTGACTTATTTTAATAGTCTTATTAACTAATGGCCATGACTACCACATCCCTAAAATTGGGGTAAACTACTTTGATATTATGTTTTCCTTGTATCACTAAAGTTTTGTTTCCACCCACTTCTATAGTTATCTGGACATGTGTGTGTACTAACTATACCTACATCTGTATGAGCTTTATCCTCGAGTGCTTATTTTATGTATTGTTGTGTATAATTTAAAGATCTAAGTTACATAAAGTTATATTGCACCTTCTATTTTAACTTCTTGGTTGATGGTACCATTTGATTTCGTTAATTTAAACCCACTTAATTCTACCTAATCTGCAGAAACTTCAACCTATAGAACCAGACTTCCCAGATTCAAATTCCCAGATAGCAAGGCTAAGACATATCTCCCACCATGTACAGGCATGCTATGCCAATTGGGACCCAGAGATGGTGAAATTGAATTATTTCAGTCAAAGAGAACGTATTTTTGTTCTCTTCTGTAGTCTTTTGAAAGACAGTTATTGAGTACCCACTGTTTACTAGGTACTGTTTCAGAGATACATCAATGGAAAAAATAAGCAAAGTTTCCTCAAATGTTGGGGGGCATGGGTGGGAATAAAAACAGTGAACAAGTATAAAAAATAGTATTATTTCAGATAATGGTGATTGTTATTGTGCAATTAAACCAGAGAGACTGGGGCCTACTGTAAGGAAGGAGTTGAGAGGGACAGATCCCAAACTGTGATCCTGAATGGCCAGAAGAACCCAGCCATGTGATGATTAGAGAAGAACATTCCAGAAGGGGAGAGCTGTCAGTGCAAAAGCCCTAAAGTGTGTGTGAAAGGGACAGAAGAAAGAGTCAGAGGGACCGAGCATGGGGAGCAGGGGCAGTAGGATGAGACTAGCAGGGCCAGATCATGGGGGCTATCCTCTGCAGGTAGGGGCGGGGATATGAGGGTTTTATTCCAAGCAAGTGGGAAGCCACTAGAGAATTCATGCTTACAAGTGTTCACTCAAGCTGCCACATGGAGAACAGTCTGTAGGTAAAGTGTGTGTGTGTGTGTGTACATATGCATATGAAACATGGAAGTCAGAGATAACCAGATAACTCAGACCACAGAGATGGTGAGTTCAAACCTGGTGGTAGAGGTGAAGATGTAGAGAAGGGGCCAGATTCAGATCATGTTATCTAAGCTCAGAGGGCTACAGAACAGTGATGGTCTAGTATATCAGTGATACCTCAGATGGACATAGCTTTAACACAGAAAGGAAGCAAAAAATGAGTAGGGTGTGGATGGTTACTTCCTGCCATAGCATTTTAGGGGTAGCAGGAACTCAGGGGTCACTTTAATGGATGAGAAGACAATGAGGCAAGGTAACTGGCGCAAGGACACGCTTAGCTGGCTCAGACCCCAGATTAAGTCCCCTCACATTGCATCTCCTCACCATACTCAGGCCCGTTGCAGATTTGGAACCTGCCCTTTGGATCATGTTGTGGTTGACAGTCTAAAGCTGCAGGTTACTTAAAGAAAATCTCTGAAAGAATACTTTCATATAAGGATAGCTGTCTCTCCATATCCACCAGAAATTGGTTCCAGGATCCTCCACAGATACCAGAATCTGCAAATGCTCATATCCCTTATATAAAATGGTATAATATTTGCATATAACCTATGCACATCCTCCCATATACTTTAAATCATCTCTATCTTACTTATAATAACTAACATTTCTAGCTTACTTATAATAACTAAGCTAATACAATGTAAATTTGGAACAAATAGTTTTACTGTATTGTTTAGGGAATAATGAAAAGAAAAAAATCTGTACATGTTCAGTATAGGACCAATTTTTTCCCCCAAATATTTCTGATCTGAAGTGAATTGAATCTGCAGAAACTGAACCCATCTACAGTAGGAGGGCTGACTGCGCCTCATATGTTCTAAGACACTGATTCTGTGAGATGGAAAAGAGAGTGAAAGTCCTGGCTCAAAGAGAGAAAGCATTTTAGCATTCTGGATATCTTTCCATAACTCTGGGTCTATTACTGGCACTTTTGTGTGCCTGACAACACAAGAGGAACAAAAGATGAAGGAATTTTTTCTTTTCCAAATAACAGTTTAGAGATCTGAAACGAAATTATTTCTGGAGGCAGAGAACTTTGAAATCAGCAATAGGGTAAATGAAATCTCCGGCATTACACTAAATTTAATAAAAGCATTTCAATTTTGCTTGCTTTGAGAGTTCATTAGCTTTCATGTGAGAAGTTCTTGACTCCCTAAAGAGTTTATTTGCATCCTAATTATCAAAGCCAGATTGCAAGAGCACAGAGTGCTTCCTGTTGAGGAGAGATGAATTGTCTGTGTGAGACATGCCACAGCCATGAATTATTTTTGGGTGTTTATAGTTCTATATACATAACTGGCAAGAAGATCATTAGTTTAAAACTAACATGTATGAGTGGTCAACTCGGTTACAGGTTACACAGTATGAGATGTATTTCAGACATCTAGTTCATAACAAATATTATATGCTGGAATTTCAGACTGTTTTCTTCAGGAGATATGGGAGAGAAGCCCTAGATTCACCATGGTTCTGATAGAAATGAGCATCACTCAGGTCCACTTCTTCATTAAACTTCTCAAGAATTATTCCTTATAAAATTTCGGTTTTTGTTTTTCATTCCCTCTTCTTTCAATCAGAAAAGTGCCCAGGTTAGATGGTTTATGATCCTTTCAAGGTTTTTCTCCTTCCTTGTAAAATTTTGTTTTTTGTTTATTATTCTTTAAATGAGAAGAGTTTCCAGATTAGATGGTCTAATATCCTTTCTTTCTTCCCCTAAATTAAAAGATACAGCAGTCTATTTTAAGAACTCATTAAAAATTTTGTATGCCATCTGTTAGGGTTTGAAAGTAAAATGTCCCTTAGACCACAAGCTCTGGAGACAGCCGTGCTCAGAGGGGCGTCTCTGGGGGTGTGGCCTTAGGGACATTATCTGTCCCTTGTACCCTCCCCTTGCTCTCTCTGCTTCCCGCCATCATGCCCTGAGGACCTATAGCCCAGGCTCCTGCTTGGCAGCTGGTGTAAATGGACTATATACATGGACTGAAACCTCCAGGCCTGTAAGAAGTAAAGCTTTCCTCCTCCAAGTGATGTGTGTGTGTGTCGGGTGTTGGATCATAGCAGGGTGAATGCTGATGGAACACCCTGAACAAATCAAGACCAGATTCGTAAGCAGCGTATTTTCCTATCCTTAGCCTTAACCTTGCCTTTGCTTATTTCTCCAAATAGCTAAGAGGAGTTAATATCATTACTGTGTGAGCATTAATGATTGCAAATGGTTCTAAACTATATCATGGTTGCCATTCTTGTTATGTCCCTCAAATAATGTGACAGAACACAGACCAATTTCAGATACCCAAAGTATCCTAAAGGTAAACTTCAGAATAATGCATACTGGCTTGTGCAATATGAATTTAAACAAGAGAATAGACTTCTGATCCACGCTGTACATCTTTGTATCCAAGGAGGGCCTACACATCAGCTATTCAGTTATGAAGTAAGGGATGAAATTTTCTTCTATTTTAAGGGTTCATCCCCTGCTCTTAGGTCACTGGAGTTCAAACTACAATAAATGTGTGTCTGAGGTCCTGAGTGAAGGGTTCATTTCTGCATGATTTTCCTCATTTGGGAACCATGATAATTCCTACTTTCTGACAATCCTGATGTCTCTAAAGTGTACATACTATATCTTTTAAGCATTCCCATAGTTTTAAAAAGTGTAGCATAATTTCAGTGTTTACTCATTTATTTAGTTCACTTATGTAGTGATACAATGTATACCTATTGAGCATCTACTACATGCAGTGCAATGGATTTTTAAAAGAAAACATGGAGAAACATTTCAACTGTATTTTCTCTTCCTGGGGAAAATAAAGTCGTTTTTTTTTTGGTAACTTTATGTGTTCAGGTTTGCATAATTCAACTTTTAAAAATTCTTACTTCTAACTCAGAAAAAATGAGCCTTCAATTAGTATATTCTGCCACTAGATCATGATACCAGGTGGGCTAAACTTCACTGTTCTTCAGTTTCCTCCCCTCTCTCTTTCCCTCCCTCTCTCCTCCACCCCTTCTCTTTCTCTTTCTCTCCTTTCATCCACCATTTTTATTAACATGTTTAATATAGAAATGATCAATACCAATCTCAAAGATATGCACAGGGAGGATGTGGGGGGGAGGGGCCTTGTGGGGAGGGTGCCAAGAGCTGTGTCCATGTATATTTCTGACACTGTATATCCCAATATGACACAAAATTACAATGTACCAAATAAATTAAAAAAAAGAAGTGATCAATGTGAGCTTTAAATATGTTGATTCCATAAAGCAGGGATTTAAAGAAGCAAATGCCTTACTTACATCAATGCATTTTTCAGATTCTATTTTTCTAAGACCCTTGAATCTTAAGAAAAATCTACCAAGAGAATTCAGAAGATTCTGGAAATCAGGTCAGCTAGATATCAAACTTGACTGGAGTTTTTATATGACTTCAGTTTCAAGACTTCAGCCAGGGGCATCTTAGATAATGTGAAGCAAAGACATCATGAGTTTTCTTTTATAATCTTTGATGCTTCTAACCCCTCCCACTTGTAGAACAGAAGCCCAATTCAAGATCTTATCTGGGCTATTTAAAAGAATCTCCTTCCCTTAAACTTATCCTACTATAATTCCATGCCCCCAAGCCATTTACCCAGGGCTGAGGATTAATTTTTCTAAAGCATAGCACTGCCGGGCGTGGTGGCGCACGCTTGTAATCCCAGTACTTTGGGAGGCGGAGACCGGAGGATCAGGGTTCGCGGCCAGCCTCAGCTCGCTCGCTCTCTCTCTCCCTGTCTCTCTCTCTCTCTCTCTCTCTCTCTCTCTCTCTC
>PVJS01048348.1:0-15092 GCA_004027185.1 Glis glis
CCCCAAAAAAAAAAAAAAAAAAAAAAAAGAAATTGGGAAAAGAAAAGCCAGCGTATAAATCTCAGAGGGTAAATTGGCCAAACTTTGGAAGTGGTTGCCGGGGTAGTAACTGATCAGAGAGAGAAAAAAGGGTTATAACTCACTACCCCCATGCCAGGTGTTTTTCACTAGTCTCGTGTATCATCCAACCCAACATATGTCACTTTCTTTCTTAGAGACTTTTTACTATAATAGCATTTGAAAACTTTTTTTTTTTTTTTTTTTTTGCGGTACCAGGGATTGAATCCAGGGGCATTCTACCTCCAAGCTCCACCCCCAGCCCTATTTTTTGTTCTTTTATTTTGAAACAGAGTCTCCCTAAGTTGCGGAGGGCCTCACTAAGTATCTGAGGCTGGCCACAAACCCGGATTCTCCGGTCTCAGCCTCCCAAGTACTGGGATTACAAGCGTGAGCCACCACGCCCAGCTAGCATTTGAAAACTTATACCACTTTTTAGACAATGACTTTTTTTCCCCCAGTAAAATGACTTTATTTTTGCCTTAAAATCCATTAAATCAAGATACTATGCAATGTTATGTTTTAAGATTACAGTTTCAAGCAAAAAACACACTAACAAATTTATCTTATACAGTAGTTTCTAGGAAAATGATATTACATGGAACAAATTTGAAGTCCATTCTTTATGTGGGGGAGCCTGAATATTTTGCCTTGGTTAGAGATGGCAAGCAAGAGGGATAAAGAGGCACCCTCTTCTACTGGGTTTCATTTTATACATGTATGTTCATGTTTTGAAGCATATATTTTTCTACCCAACTCTCTTTCGTTTATCTCAAAGACTTCCATATCAGGTAGTTATTTTAGGGTTAAAGTCTCAAGGGGAAGAGAATTGTTAAGCACATATGCTTCTAATATTGAACGTCTGTCCAGTATTCCAAAAACTAACTTTCTACCACCTTCCAAAGAGAGATTCCTCACCCTCCTCCTCTAGCCACCATCTATCAATCTTCCTTTAGAAATATAATACAATAGCATTACATTGCTTTATATGTATAAGCTGTATCTATTCACTTTCAAATTGATTATTTTTATAAATATGCTTTATTACTCAGTTGATATGTGTGTGAGAAAACTATTGCATGTCTTAGATTGGTTGCAACTTTTCACTTAAATGGCCTTGTTTCTAGCAACAAGGTAAGGCCACTACAGAAGGAAGAGATGCATTTGGATTCTACATAAGGCCTCATTTGTAAAATTGCCATTAATATCTTAAAAATTAAATTAATACTTGTTGTTCTGTGATTCCAAGAAAAGAATTCGATTTCAAGCAGAACCTGATACAACTTCCCCTCAGTATCCATGGAGGAGTGGTTCCAGGACCCCCTGCAGATACCAATATCAAGTACGCCCAAGTCCCTAATTCAGAACTGTGTAATATTTTCAAAGAACCCTTATACATTCTCTCATATGATTTAAATCATGTCTAGATTACCTATAATGCCTAATACAATATGAAAGCTATGTAAATTGTTATACTGTATTGTTTAGCGCATAATAAGAAAAATGTCTAGACGTTTACTACAGACACAACTTTTTCCAAATATTTTTATCTATGTTTGGTTGAATCCATGGATGTATGATCAGCAGATAGAGAGGGACAACTGTATTTTATTGGAGAAAATATTGTATTTTTTTATCAAAGGGATTGACAAACAACCAGTCTATAAAGAAAAGAGTAAGGGCCACTGGTAATCTCAGTAACCAAAGATTTGGGACCATTTTCAAAATTTGTGTTGCCATTCTTGTCTGCCCTATTCTTATCCATCTCTGCATCAGATTCAAATTCTGAGTGATATCTATTGGGCATAAACTGGTTTGTTCCTGCACTTCAGTGACTACATTGAATGGGAGACAGTTTCTCAAAAGGAAAATAGTGTTTTTATTAGCCATAAAAATGAGGAGGGTGCTCTATATATAGGAAAAACAGTACATGCCCAATGTATCAATAGCCTACCAGTATGTACACACACATACACAAACACATAGGTACTCTACACTTTCCTCCATTTATAAAATATATAAATACCCTTAGTTGACATAATGGATCTATCACAAATAGAAAAATTACCCCAGCATTGTAAAGTCTACTAACTTGATGACAATTTAGTGCATTCAGCTTCACATCTGGAATCTGTAGATAGATTGCCCTTCTTTCTGCAGCTGGTCATAAAACTGTACCAGCTATTTGTCTTCCCTTCACAACTCTGTATGTGTTTCTGTTGTTGCTGTTGTTTTTCTAAACATCTCTTAACAAGGGTAGCCTTCTGGTGAACAATTTGGACAAACCATTAGCCAGTGCCTATGTATCAGCACAGAAACTCTTCTCAGGTTATTTTTCTTTAGCATGGGCTATGACCTCACATCATGGAAGTCAGAAGCAGAAAGAGAGAGAGCAGGGGGGAGGAGAGACCTTATATAATCCCCAAGGCCACACCCTCAGGGACTGCTCCTCAGCAACAAAGTCCCATTTTCAACATTGCTACCTTATTGCTGTGAGAGCTAGGGGGACATTCAAAATCCAAATCATTACACTCTACTCCTGGCCCCCTAGACCTCCTGACCACCTCACAGTGCGAAATACATTTAGTCCATTTCCAAGAATTCCCATAGTCTTAACAGTTCTAACATCACTCAAAAGTTCAAAGTCTCCTCTGAGACTCTAGGTAAACTCTTGCCTGTGAGCCTCTGTAAAAGCAAAAAGCAAGTTACATACATCCGATGTACAATGGCATAGAGTAAACATTTGCATACCAGAGGGAGAAAGAAGGCCATAGAAAGAAGAAATGAGACCAAAACAGGATCAAAATCCAGCAGGGTAAACATTTAGTCTCCGAGCTCCACTTCTGGCATCCAGGGCACATGGTAGTGAAATGTGATCTCCAAGGAGCCTTGGCAGTTACACTTTGATAGCCTAGTTGATTGTAATGGGCATTATACTGGCTCTTCTATCCTGTTTCCATGGCTCACAGCTTGTAGCCTTTCCTCATGGTTGTTCTATGGTTCGGACACTTCTACATCTCAGGGGTTTTCCCTGCAACCTTGGCTTCAACCTCACAGCTTCACAAAATGCCACATTTGGGCCTACTTGCAGGGATTCCAACATTGCTACACATTACCTGACTCCCTAGGCCTTCCTTTAAAATCTGGAAGGAAGACTCCATGATCCTTTTTTTTTTTCCAGCAAAGCCAGTGTTATGTGACGGCTGAAATTGACCACCAGTATGAAAGGTGTTCATGCCCTCTTTAATCATTGCCGCTTGGCCCTTTTCAGTCACAGCCTCTGGGCCCACCTTCATCTCAGCTGCTACTAGGCCCATCTCCATCTGGGCTACTGCTGGCCCTGCCTCCATCCTGGCCACTTCCTCCGCCTTCCTTTCATTCATCTTACTTTCTTCCACAACATCATCTCTCTGGGCCCCAATTTTACACATGCCTGACCGAACTGCAAATCTATAAAGTCACTCTGCTTTATTGTATGCTCCCGAAATTTGGTGTACAATTCACTAAATACAGACATCAATATCCATATTGCAATTTGGATACTTTGCTGTTTTGAGATTTTTCTCCACAGCTTGATCAGTCCATCATCTTTAAATTGGCTGCATGCAAAGTTTCAGGACCCAGTCAAAATGTCTATAAGTTCTTTGCCAGAATGTAACACATATGGCCTCTAATCCATTTTCCTATGGAGTCCTCTTTGCTCTCTGAAATCTTCTGAGCACAGTCTCTACCATCTGCCTTTCTAGCAGTATCCTGGCCCTCCAACTTCCTCTCACAAACCATTTCCAAAGACACAAAACACATGGTCAGGCTTGGATACAGATATGACCCCACTCCTGGTGCCAATTTCTGTCCCAGTCAACATTCTCAGTGCTGTAATCCAAAACAACTGACAACACATCTTAGAGGAAGGAATATTTATTTGCTTACAGTTTTGGAGATCTAGAGGTTCAGTCCATGTCAAGTCAGGTCAGGGCACAGCAGCAGGAAGCAGAGAGAGGAAGAGCATGGGCTCTACTCTCACACTATGGAAGCCAGAAGCAGAGAGAGAGCAGGGGGAGGAGAGAATTTATATAATCCCAAGGCCACATCCCCAGGGAACCCTCCTTAGCAACCAAGCCCTGATTCCAAAATTGCTACCTTGTTTCTGTGAGGGTTAGGAAGACATTCTAAATCCAAACCATTACGACCATCATCCGGGAACAACCATACTGAAGTGTCACAAGAGCAAGAAATCTACTTGTATTTGGTTAAATGCCTGAAACCTGGGAATATATGTATTTTGCAGTTAGTATTAGGCTTTGGATTGAAGAACACTAATGTCTTGCCTCTGGCCTTTCCTCCTATAATAGCTTTCACAGCATGGGTTAGTGAGCCATTGTAGGGATTCTGCCAGTGGCCAAATATGTCCATTTGAGAATACAGCAATAAGCTGTAAAAATAACAATTGGATGGGTTTATTGTTCCACTGGCCTTGGAAAAGTTTTCAATTTTGCCACATGATCTATAAGCCTCACTCTATCAGACTACAGTGATTTTGTGTGTTGCTGGAATTGAGGTTAGCTAGAACTCAGTATCCAATACTTCCTAAAAGGTTTTGGTAACTGTTTTCACTGTTTTTCACAGCGTGAAGTGCTTTATGTTCCTTCGGGGAAAAACTGGGAGGAAGGAATAGAAAACCTATATATAGAATTATATATAATTCTCCTTTCTCAAGATATATGACTTTGTCTTCATTCAAGGATTTCCATGTATGGGAAATTGGCTCAGAGGCCATGATGTCATAGTGTGGATGTCTCAATTTAAGTGTCCAGAGTATTATTGGCTATACAGATCAAATAAATGCCCATCACCCATGTCTTGGTCAACACTCTCACTGCTGTAATCCAAACCAGTTGACCACATCACTTAGAGGAAGGAAGACCTATTTGCTCACAGTTTTTGGAGATGTCAGGATTCAGTCCATGTGAGGCTGGGGTCTGAGGAGCTCAGGGCATGGCGATGGGAAGCAGAAAGAGGAAGAGAACAGGGGCTCTACTTTCACATCATGGAGGTAGGAAGCGAGAGAGCACAAGCAAGCAAGGGGATTCAAAGACTAAAGCATAGTTCCTAAGGCCAAACCCCCAGGGACCCTCTTTCTCCAGCCTCAGCCCACCTGCCTAGGTGACCACCCAGTAAATCCATTACAATGGATTTATCCACTGATAAGATTACAACCCTCTGACTTAGTTACATTAACACAGAACATTATCAAATGAGCTCTTCAGGGGACATTCTATATCTAACCATAACAACCTATTTATGATATTCCTGTAGATCCGTGATTAATAAACTTCAACTAGAGTATGTGTCTGACATTCTTGGATCTTGCATGACCATGTTGTCTCTATTATTTAATATGAAAACCATGGATGTTAGTCTGCTAATACACACTGATACTTTGTAGGGGCTAGTATTCATTTTGATTCATTGGTGTCTGTATTCTACTCATCATTAATTATTTTGAATTGATTCCCTGATAATAAAGATGGATATTACATCTTTGTCACCATCTGGATTTGGCAAGCTTAGAGTTCCTTTCATGTCTACTAATATCAGAAAGCCCAATTAGGAAGATTGTGATTATTTGTCTAACTCAGAGGATATATATGTGTGTAGAGAGAGAAATAAAGTTACATTTCTAAATAGCCTAATTTTGAAATCTGAGAAATTCATATATACTATAATAATCTAAAATTTATTAAATATTTTAAACCACATGATTCAATTAAATACTACTAATGAAATCTTCCTATAATTCAGGCATCCAGAAAAAAATATCTAAGATTAGGTACCATGGATAAGCCTCATGGTGCTTATATTGATTACACAGATTTGTGCAGCTTCTAAAGTTAAACAGTTAGAATCCCATATTTTCTAAATCTTTGAGTAAATTCTAATATTCCAAGAAGCTGTGAACCACTCTAACACATACCTCCACGTACACATCCATATATCCTCTATGAGATGCACAGGGAAAAGTTATAGATACAACTGGAAGTTCAATAAAAAAATTGAGGTCATTTCTAGTACGTCTTTATTATTATTATTATTAGTATATTTTTGTAGTTAAGTAAGAACATTGTCATATATTAGAGTCGAAGGGTGGGGGAGCAATGATGAGTTTGAGGAGAGTGGTGAATGCTTGCAACAATGGCTCTGGGGAATTGGAAATGCACTGGAAGGGTAAAATGACTACAAATTTGTAATAACCATCCCTTCCCACACAACTAAGAAATAATGAACTTGACTAGAATTGAAGCCAAACCACCATGAGGCCTGTGCTCCTTCTGCTGCACCACTGTGTCATGTGTACCTTTTGCTGTTCTTTATGTCTTTAGTAAATAAATAGCTGTGGCGTATTAAGTTATCCTCCAGGTATTAAGATGGATCTGCGGAGGTAGAATGTGAATAGCATTATTTTTAATTAAGTAATCACAGAAAGTGGTGAGGTGCATGCAGGAGGTGGCAGAGATGGTGCAGCAGTTGTAGTACTGAAGGTGAAATATCGTGGAGTCCCCACACAGACCTCAGAGTGAACGGCATACACCAAAACAGTGTGCAAAATTATAGATCCGGTGTGTTTTTCTCTAGTGCTATGGCAAAGTGTAAAAATTCTATAATTTCATCAGAGACTCACAGGAAAAGGTGAAAAAATTAATTTTTCTGGTATTGAAATATTTTGTATTATTGAAAAAACCAATTTTTCAATGTTGTAAAACAAACACTATGAAGACTTGGCATCTTATCTTCGGCAGGATAATCTTTCACTCTGTGTAGGAATTGGAAACTGTCATACAATACAACTTCACACAAGATTAACAATTCTTATTCCTTATTTGAGACACTACCTGAAATAGAGAATCAACTACACTGCGTTATTTTTTCCAGTTAAGCTGGACAAAACAATGAAGTCTGAATGATAGTCATTGTGTTTTCTTATTTAAAAAAATGTTCACCCAATGGGCCAAATAAGGCAGTAGTCTTTGAATAGTCCTTTTACACTTAGCTTCAGGCAGCTGAGATTTTTATAAGAACTCTAGCACTCACTGTGTCCCCTAAGAGTGATCAACCTAAGATGTGTAATATGAAACTTCTGTGTGAACTGTTAACTTCCCCCAGATGGGGCAAACCACATTGTCTCTTAATGCACTAATGGTATCGAAATGCATAAACATCACATGCAACTTCACTCTCATAGTCAATACCAATCTGGTATTATAATAATGGAATTGTAATGTAGGGCACAAGGGAAATCACAGTACATCCTCACATCCTGCTTACTACTGCTTTATGATTTCATAAAGGCTTTTTTCAATCAAAACCCCCTTCCCAGGTTTGAATAATAAGATCATAACCAAGAGATAAGACCAAAATTAGAATTTAGGACTCCACAATATTAATAACTAATGGGTTTCCCATTTACCATTAAACACTTAACCATTGCTCATTGGCTCATGGGGAATATTACTTTCTTTTTAGTTCCAAATGAAATATAAATAATAAAAATA
The DNA here is from genome assembly GCA_004027185.1 of Glis glis. Taxonomy (NCBI): domain Eukaryota; kingdom Metazoa; phylum Chordata; class Mammalia; order Rodentia; family Gliridae; genus Glis; species Glis glis. The sequence goes on from PVJS01048348.1 coordinate 7,608, forward strand.
ATTTAGTAAACTTATTTTCAGGATCTGCTCTTAACTCATATTAAAACTCATGGGATGTTTGCAACTACTGGATTTTGAAAGACAAATGGAACGTTAAAAACATTTCTTTTTTCTTTTCTTTTTTTGGGGGAGATTGAACCCAGGGGTATTCTACCTCTGAGCTACATCCCAAGCCCTTTTAATTTTTTGTTTTGAAACAGGATCTCACTAGATTGTCAAGAGTCTCACTACTTGCTGAGGCTGTCCTCGAACCTGCAATCCTCCTGTCTCAGCCTCCCAAGTACTGGTATTGCAGGCATGGGCCACCATGCCCAACTTAAACACCCTTCTTTAAGATGAAAAGTTCTAACTCTAAGATTATACCATTAAAAAGGTCTTCACATCCTTTGAGAATATCCCCCAAAGTGGTATGGCTAGGTCGTATGGTGACTCCATTCCTAGTCTTTTAAGGATCCCCCATAATGATGTCCATAGCTGCTATACTAATTTGCAATTCCACCAACAGTGTATAAGAGTTCCCATTTCTCCACATACTTGCCAGCATTTGTTGTTGTTTGTAATCTTGATTGTTGCCATTCTAACTGGGGTTAGATGGAATCTCAGTGTCATTTTGATTTGTATTTCCCTAATTGATAATGATGTTGAGCATTTTTTCATATATTTGTTGGCCATTTGTATTTCTCCTTTTGAGAAGTGTCTATTCAGATCCATTCCTCATTTTTTATTGGGTTCTTTTCTTTTAGTATTGAGTTTTTTAAGTTCTTTATGTATTCTAGATATTAGTCCTTTATCAGAGGAGTACCTTGTGAAGATTTTCTCCCATTCTGTAGGCTCTCGCTTTAGGTTCTTGATAGTTTCCTCTTTTTTTTTTTGAGGTATTAGGGATTGAACTCAGGGGCATTCTATCTCTGGGCTACACCCCCAGCCCTATTTTTTATTCTTTATTTTGAAACAGGGTCTCACTAAGTTGCGGAGGCCTCACTAAGTAGCTGAGACTGGCCGTGAACCTGGATCCTCCTGTCTCAGCCTCCCAAGTACTGGGATTACAAGCGTGCACTACCATGCCCAGCTTGATAGTTTCCTTTGCTGCACAGAAGCGTTTTAATCTGATGCAGTTCTATTTATTGATTCTTGTTTTTATTTCCTGAGCTTTGGGAAGTCTTATTGAGGAAGTCTCTACTGGTGTCTTATTTTTGGAGAGTTGGTCCTATGCCCTCTTCTAGTAGCTGCAAAGTCTCTGGTCTAATTTCTAGATCTTTTATCCATCTTAAGTTGACTCTTGTGCAGGGTGAGAGGTTGGGGTTTAGTTCCATTCATGCATTTCCTTGTTTATAGCAGCTCAATTCATGTAGCCAAACTATGGAACCAGCCTAGATGAATAGATTAGAAAATTATGGTATATACACAAAATGGAATTCTATTCAGCCATTAAGAAAAGAACACAATCATGTCATTTGCAGGAAAATGGATGGAACTCAAGAATATTATGCTTAGTGCAATTATCCAGTCACAGAAAGTAAAGAGCTATATGTTTTCACTCAAATGTGGAAGGTAGAGAGAAACTGGGAAACAAAGAAGACCTCATCACTGGGTGTGGTGGCGCACACTTGTAATCCCAGTACTTTGGGAGGCAGAGACCGGAGGATCCAGGTTCGCAGCCAGCCTCAGCTCTCTCGCTCTCTCTCTCCCTGTCTCTTTCTCTCTCTCTCTCTCTCTCTCTCTCTCTTTCTCTCCTTAGTGACGCCCTCCGCAACTTCATGAGACCCGGTTTCAAAATAAAAAATAGGGCCGGGGGCGTAGCGCGGAGGTAGAACACCGCTGCGTTCAATCCCCAGTACCGCAAAAAAAAAAAAGAAGACCTCAGATAAATGAGGAGAAACACTAGTGGGATGGGGGAGGGGCGTCGGGAAATGGAGGTGCAGAGAAGAGGAGGAGAAAGGGGAAATCCGATGATGGAAACTATTCAAATAATCCTTTGTTCATAGTTGAAGTTACTTGTGTTGATGTAAAGACTATCTACGAGGGGAGGGGGTCAGGGAGGGGTGGGGTCTGGAGGGAGACACACCAGGAGTGCTGCGTGCATGTATGTACTTGTCACCCTGGACCTCACTGTGATGTATAGTTACAATGCACCAATAAAAGAAGAAATAAAACCTCTGCTCCAAAATCTGGCTCATTTCCTTCCTTACATATTGTTTTGTGTTTTATTTTCCTAAGGGCTTTATAGAAATTTCTATCACTTGCAATCTGTTCTTCTTAGTTATATAAATCTATTTTCTCTTCAATCAATATTTTTCTTTCCTTGACTTAAAAAAAGAAAGAACCAGCTTTACTTAAAAAAGGCCTTCACAATATTGTGATTCAAATGCTTCGTTTGCAATTCCCTCTCATTAATATTTTGTATTAAGTTGGAAAATAACATCACATTATTTTCCCAAGAACACTTCTTTATTAATTACAAAAAAATTTACAAAATTAAAGTGTAAGTCTTACAGCAGACATATGGATACACGACTTCCCAGGATACTCAGTGCTTACATACTTCCTCATAGTTCACAAAACAGAGAGAGAAATATATTGTTTGAAAATATAAGAAATTAGGGGAACCAAGATGGTGGGATAGGGAGAGGCAGCGTGTTGCCGGCGCTCCAAGATTCGGAGCTCGGCCAGCAGGAAGAATGCTTCATGACAAGAAAAGGACAGCCAAAAATCAACGAAACAATCAGAGCCAAAGTGCAGCGGAATGCAAAGCAGTGGAAAGAGCAGAGGTTGGTAGGGAGCTCAGAGCATTTCACCTGGTAAGTGGAGAGTGAAGACAAAGGCGCCATCTTGGCTGAGCCACACCAACACCGCGGCTCCCGGAATGCTCCAGCAAAGAAACAGCTGATTCTTGTGAAACCATCGATTATAGTCCACCATTGAAAGCAGTCAACATTGGACAATGGCAACGACTGCAAAGGGTGGGATGAAAGCAACGCAGAGAGACATAGATGAAGCAGCCAGGCACAGGAGCACCCCAACACCAAGAAAACATGCAGGGGAAACATGGCCCCCCTGGAGTAGCCTAGCACCGGCGCAGAACACCCCAGCACTGAGGACATGGATGGACGTGGCATGGCCCCCCGGAACCGCCCAACAAGAACACGGGTGAGTGAGATAAAGGGAGGCAGCGTTTCACCGGCACTCCAAACTTGGAACTCGGCTGGTGGGAAGGCTGCCTCTTAACAAGAAAACTAGGGCAGCCAAAACTCAACAAAACAAAGAGAGCCAAAGTGCAGCGGAGTGTGAGGCAGTGGACAGAGCTGGGGGCTAAACAGAACTCTATGCATTTCACCTGGTAAGTGGAGAGCAGAGGCAAAGGTGCCATCTCTGCGGGGCCACACCTACACCACGACTCCCAGAAACCAATAGCAAAAAGACAGCAGATCCTCATGAAACCAGCTACTATAGACCACCATCGAAACTAATCAACTCTGGAACATGATGAAGCCCAAGTCAATCCAGACCCGCACCTACAATGATGATGGATTCAAGGGGTGGGCTGTGAGCCTCTGCTCCAGCAACGAGTGCGATGAGGAGAGACAAAGAAGAGGTGTCCATACACAGGAACAGCCCAACTCTGAGAACATGAGCCAGCGAGCCACAGCCCCCTATGAGCAGCCCAACCATGTCCTGGAAAACCTCAGAACTGAGGACATAGGTAGATGAGACATGGCCCCCCCCAGCGGCCCAGCACTGAGAACATGGGCGGGTCAGCCCCCAGCCCCGCCCCCAGAGACCCCCCTGCACTGGGGACACAAGGCGGGCGAACCCTGGGCCACACCCCCGGAGACCCCCAGTGCTGGGAATGCAGGGTGGAAGAGCCCTTGGCCCTGCCCCCGGAGAACTCCTCCCCCTGGCCCTGGGGACGTGGAGCTGGCAAGCTCTCGGCCTTGTCCCCGGAGATCCCCTGGCGCTGGGGACGTGGGGCAGGTGAGCCCTCGGCCCCGGAGACCCCCCCCATGCCGGGGACGCAGGGCGGGCAAGCCCTTGGCCCCGCCCCTGGAAACCCCTGGCACTTGGGATACATGATGGGTGAGCCCTCAGCCCCGCCCCCAGTGAACCCCTCCCCCCGACACTAGACTAAAAAAAGACTAAAAAAATACAATCAGAGATGAAAAGGGAGTCATTACAACTGATACAAAAAGAAGTACAAAAGATCATTAGAAATTTATTATAAATAATTTTTTTAAACTTTTTTTTTGCGGTACCAGGGATCAAACCCAGGGGCGTTCTACCTCCATGCCATACCCCCAGCCCTATTTTTTATACTTTATTTTGAAACCGGATCTCAAGAAGTTGCGGAGGGCCTCACTAGGTAGAGAGAGAGAGAGAGAAAGAGAGAGAGAGACAGGGAGAGAGAGAGAGAGAGAGAGAGAAAGAAAACTGAGGCTGGCCCTGAACCCGGATCCTCCGGTCTCCGCCTCCCAAAGTACTGGGATTACAAGCGTGCACCACCACGCCTGGCTATTATAAATAATTTTATGCCAACAAATTTGATAACCTAGAAGAAATAGACAAATTCCTAGACACATACACCTTACCAAGACAGAATCATGAAGAAATAGAAAACCGGAATAGACCAATAACAAGTAACATGATTGATTAAATAATAAAAATCCTATCATCAAAGCAAAACACAAGACCAGAAGCCTTCACTGCTGAATTCTACCAAACATTAAAGAAAAAGTAATTTCACTTCTCTTTAAGTTATTCCAAAAACAGAAGCAGAAGAAAAATTTCCAAACACATTCTATGAGGCCAATATTACCCTTATACCAAAACTAGATATGGATGGACCTACAGAGAGAGAAAGAGAGAATCTAGGCACAAAAATCCTCAACTAAACACTAGCAAAGCTAACCCAGTGGCACATTAAAAAGATTATTCATGCAATCAAGTTGTATTCATCCTAGGAATGCAAGGATGTTCAACATAAATAAATCAATAACTATGATGCATCATATCAACAGAATGAAGGACAAAACCAATAAGGTCACCTCAATAGATGTGGAAAAGCACTTGATATGATCCAACATCCCTTCATGATAAAAATGCTGAACAAATTAGCTATAAAAGGACCATTCTTGATGTAGCAAAGGCCATTTATAACAAGACAAGTACTAACATTATGCTGAATGTAGAAAAGCTGAAAGCTTTCTCTCTAAGATCTGGAATAAGACAAGGATCCCCACTTTCACCGCTTTTTTTCAACATAGTTCTGGCAGTCCTAAACAAAACAGTCAGGCAAAAGAAAGACATAAAGGGAGTTCAAGTTGAAAAAGAAGTCAAATTGTCACTGTTTGTAGATGAGATGATCATATACGTAGAAAACCCCCAAAACTCTGTCAAAAACTAATAGAACTAATAAATGTATTCGGCAAAGTTTCAGGATACTAAATCAACACATGAAAATCACTAGTGTTGCAGTGTGCCAATAACAAATTATATGAAGTAGGAATCAAGAAAGGTAATTCATTTTCAATGCTATAAAAAATTAAAACACCCAGGAATAAATTTAACCATAGAGGTGAAAGATCTCTATGCTGAAAACTACAAAACATTGCTGTAAGAAATTGAAGAAGACACACAACAAAGTGGAAAGACACCCTGTGTTTATAGATTGGAAGCATCAATATTGTTCAAACGCCCGTACTACCCAAGTGGTTTACAGATTCAACACGATCCCTATCAAAATACCAATAACATTCTTCACAGACCTAGGAAAAAATTCTAAAATTTAAATGAACCACGAAAAGACACCTAAGAGTTAAAGCAATCGTGAAGAAAGATAATAAAGCAAGAAGCTTTATACTACCTGACTTCAAAACACACTACATACCTTTGATAATTTAAATTAGATGCAACTTCACATAAATTCAGTTGACTCTGGCTCGGATGGAATTGCTGGCCAGGAATAAAGCTTTATTTCCGGTGCTAGATTGAGATTCACAGGGGGAACTTGAGTTATTGGCCTCTGTGGAAGCCACTGACTCTAGAGGAGAAATTCTCTTTTCAGCAATGCTGGGCTATGATCCATTTGGAACAACAACAACCAAAAAGCTGGAGGAGGGAAAGACAAAAGCTTCATTTGGATATTGTAAAAGGAAAAAGGACATTTTAAAATTGATTAAACAAAGAGGAGTTAATACACTCTATAGCAAAACTCCCTTTTTACATACAGTTATTGAATACTAAAGAAAAGATATTTAGGTGGAAAGTTTGTACAGTTCTTAAATTTGAGCCTTGACTCACAAAAGTGCACTCTGTAGATTTGTTAAATTTGTTACACTTAAATATTATCTTGCTCAATGTAAGTCTCAATTCTATGCTCTTTTTTCAAAAAATTTTGTTTGGGGTTTTCTTGTTATTATTTTTTTTGTTTTGTTTTGGTACTAGGGATTCGAGCCAGGGGCATTCTATCTCCGAACTATACCCCCAACCAGATTTTATTTTTTTGTTTGGAAGCAAGGTCTTGTGTAGTTGCTGGGGAGCTTGCTAAGTTTCCGAGGCTGGCCTTGAACCTGCAATCCTGCTGTTCAGCTTCCCAAGGGCTGGGACTACAGGTGTGTGCATGCTAAACATTCAGTTTCATGACTCAATAAGGAGGGGAAAAGGTAGAATCTTTAGTCTTTGTTTCTGCAAATGACTATGAGTCTGTCGCTGGTATTTATGACTTTCTTCCTCCACCAAGCATTTCTGTTTGCTTTGCCCTCTGCTAGCACCTCAGCTGGCTGGGATTCTTTGCCCAGTGGGGCCACTCCAACCTTCATTCCTGGGGGTTCTGAGCATTTGGTGGTTCTGCCTAAATAGCTTGCCAGAGTCTCTGAGTACGTCTCAGCAGTGGACAGGGAAACAAGAGAAGGCATTCTGGTTTTTCTACTCCCTGCCCCCATCATATAAGAGAAATTCTGCTTTTCCTTGAGAAAGAATCATTCAGACCAGACTAAAACGCTCTTTTTTCTCCTTTGTCTTCATAATGGCATAAAATGTACAAAGTAGCCCAGTTGAGGTTGTAACTTCATTAAGTGCTGAACACATTCCTCTGTTTCTGTAATTGCCCCACCAGCAGAGCCTGGAGATGATGGGGTGGATGAAAAGCACCGTCTATAATTAGGTAAATAGCACCGTCTTCCTAGCCCTTGGTTCCTCAACTGATACAGCTTAGTTTTTGGAAAAACAGAATTATTTACTACTTACTAGTTCAGAACAGTTACTGCATTGCAGAGCTATACCCTTAATTTTCAAGGTATCTATTCCTCATGAAGACTTCAGTCTATTTTCACTACCTTCTGTCTCTTTTTTTTTTTTCAGTACTGGGGATTGAACCCAGGGGCGTTCTACCTCCGTGCTACACCCCCGGCCCTATTTTTTATACTTTATTTTGAAACCGGGTCTCATGAAGTTGCGGAGGGTCTCACTAAGGAGAGAGAGGGAGAGAGAGAG
>PVJS01048349.1:0-15108 GCA_004027185.1 Glis glis
AAAAAAAAAAAAAGAAACACAAGAGAAATCTGAATGTTGGAAGAGAAAGGTGAAGTGGTTAAGGAGCCCAGCCCTGGAGGAAGCACAGAGCAACAAGGTGCTGGGGTCTCCCTCTCCGCACGAGGAGACTTGGCTTGACAATTTAGCAACAGAAGATGGCCTGGATATGCTCATTCGTTCCTTGATCTGAGTGGGAGGACTGCTGGCACCGTCAGGCAAGCAGCAGCAAAGGGGACTCTCTAGAACCTCACTGAAAATAACTGCCAGGAAAAATGTTTTCCTTCCCTGCTAGGTGTGAAGACTTCTCTCCCCAAAACAGAGACACTGGGTATCTGGTGGAGCTCCTGCTCAGGAAGTTTCTTTGACCCCAAAGACTTGAGACTCTCCTCTCTATTTAGGAACACTGAACAGGCAAAGGACAGAGGTAGAAGGCATCCGACTAGAGCGAAGGCCTGGCCCAGCAAGCACGCACAGTCTCCCACACAGAGGCCATCCCAGCACAGTTAGTGCCTCTTGGGAAGAATTTTCTGCTCTAGAAAGGCCTTTTTGTGTTATTACACAGAAATAGAAAATTTCTCCAACCAAAGTCATAGAAAAACCTGAGGATAGTTCTTTTGTCCCCTCAGGCAGTAAAAGCTGGGACTAGTGGGGAAACCATATATACAAGATAAATCAAACAGACCAAAATAGGACAGCAAAGGTTCTGAAAATTAAATTGTCATTGGAGCCACAGCTTATAAAAGGAGACCAGGATCTACATGCGAATCACATTCAGAATGACTATCTAATTAAAAAAAAAAAGATTCTAGCAGGACTAGGTTCCTAACAGTAAGGACAAAATGTCTGGGGCATTATAAAAGAATATCACCTATCATATCAAGAACCAGGAAAATCACAATTTGACTTAAAAAAAACAATTGATATCAACCAAGATAAAGCAGATGCTGAAATTTTCTTGACAGGATTTTAAAGCTGCCATCATTAAACTGCTTCCACAAGCAATTCCAAACTGTCTAGAAACAAATGAAAAAATAGGAAAAAAAGTCACCGAAAATATGATTTTTAAAAAATCCAAATGGAAGTTATCATATTGAAAAATACAACAGAAAAGACATGCTGGATGGGCTCAATAACCGAGTAGGAATGACAGAAAATTGAATCTGTAAATTTGAGGATAAATCAATAGAATTTACTCGATATGAGCAATAGAGAGAAAACTGACCAAAAAAAAAAAAAAAAAAAAAAAAAAAAAAAAAAAAAAAAAAAAAAAAAAAAAAAAAAAAAAAAAAAAAAAAAAAAAAAAAAAAAAAAAAAAGAAAACCCAAAGCTGCAGGGACTGTAGGACACTAATAAAAGATATGTCATTGATATGTAGCAGCAGAGTTCTAGGAGAAAAAAAATTGTGAAGTTGAAAAATATTACAAAAATAAGCTATTAGAATTTAGTGAAAACATAAAGCTATGGAATTAATAGGCTGAACAAATTCCACATAAACCCAAAAAACTCTATGCCAAGGCATATCAGGGTTAAATTTCTGAAAACTAGAGACAGAAAATCTTGAGAAGAGCCGGGGAGAAATGACCCATTATCTCTAGGGGAGCACTAATTTGAATGACAGTGGATTTTTCAACAGACCAGGGAGGCCAGAAGGAAGCAGAACATTTTTCAAGTGCAAAAAGTAAAGAACTGTCAGCCCTGAATTCTATATCCCGCGGGAATTAAAGGGAAATAAAAACATTCTCAGATGGTGGAAAGCTAGAGCAACTTATCACAATTAGATCTATGCTTAAAGAATGACTAAGAGAAGTTCTTCAGACAGCAAAGAAATGATAAAACAAGGACACTTGGACCAACACAATGGAAAAAAGAAAAAAAAGTGCAGAAATATGCCTGTTTAATTAGACCATTTTTCTCATGAGTTTTACACAACATGTTTGTTGACTGAAACAAAAATTATAACACAGTCTGATACTGAAGGCAATGATAATAAATGTGGGGATGTTGAAAGGATCAAACAAGGAAGTAAGGTTTCCATAGTTCTATTGAAGTGGCAAAATGTTGATATGCTGTGATATCAATATTATGTTGAGATAAGACACAGTTGTATATTGTGATAACCAAAGAAAATATACACACAAAAATAAAGGAACACATTCAAAAACTCTATAAATAATCAAAATGAAATCTTAACTGATCAAGTAAGGATGAAATAAATGGAGGAAAAGAAATAATGGAACCTAATAGAAAGCAAATAAAAATAATGGAAAACTTAAGTTCTAAGCCTATCACAGTTTTTAAAATGTTAAGTATTCTAAGTGCACAAATAAAAGATAATGACTGGGAGAGTGGATAAAAATACATGCCTCAACTCTGTACTGTTAAAACAATGCCCTAAAGAGAGGATGAAATCAAATAGAAAAGGATTTATCGTGCAAAATTTTTTTTTTTTTTTGCGGTACCGGGGATTGAACCCAGGGGCATTCTACCTCTGCGCCACACCCCCGGCCCTATTTTTTTTTATACTTTATTTTGAAACCGGGTCTCACGAACTCACGAAGTTGCGGAGGGCCTCACTAGATAGATAGATAGATAGATAGATAGAGAGAGAGAGAGAGAGAGACAGGGAGAGAGAGAGAGAGTGAGCTGAGGCTGGCCACGAACCCGGATCCTATGATCTCCGCCTCCCAAAGTACTATGATTACAAATGTGCGCCACCACGCCCGGCATCATGCAAATATTAATTTTAGAAAGGGACAGGGTCACTATATTAATACCAGTAAAGTAGACAGAAATCCAAAGAGAACATCTTATGGCCATAAATATGTCTAATACTAAGTACAGAACCTCAAAATACACGAAACAAAACAGAGAAAGCTGAAAGGAGAAATAGGCAAATCTGCAATTCTGAATGGAAACTTCGATACCTTCTCTTTGGCAACTTGTTGAATTACCTCACAGAAAATCAGAAAGACCTGGAAGGATGCTATGAGTAGTCCCCCACTACCCTCAGTTTCTTTTTCTGTGGTTTCACTTATATCCAGTCAACCACAGTCCAAAAATATCAAATGAAAAATTCCAAAAATGACTCATAAGTTTGACATGGTGTGACATTCTGAGTGGGGTGATGGGATCTTGTACTATTGCCCTCCACTCCATCTGGGACAGGAGTTATCTTGTCCAGTGTATCAATGTTGTATAAACTACCTGCCTGCTACCCATTCTTAGCTATCTTGGATATCAGATTGACTGTTATAGGATCAAAAGGCTTGTGTTCAAGTAACCCTTATCTTACTTTAACATACTAATCAGTCTGTTAATACTTATCGTCATTAATCTCTCACTGTGCCTATTTTTAATTAAACTTTTATCATAGGTATATACAAATAGAAAAATAACATAGTGTTTGTAAGATTCAGTACTATATAGTTCCAGGTATCCACTGGGGGTCTTGCAATGGACCTCCCATGGATAAGTGGAGACCATTGTATCTAATTGGCTTATAGAGAGTGCTTCACTCAACAATAGCAGGATACATTTTTTAAGTGTGGTTGGAACATTCACCAAGTGAGAAAATATCCCTTGCAATAAAACAAATCACAACAAATTTGAAATCATTTATTTTATGCACAATATGTTCTCTGACTATAATGAAATCAACTATGCAACCATAAAAGAAAGACAACAGGGATATCTCTAAACATTTGCAAATTAAATAACATACTTTTAAATAATTCATACTTCTAAATAATTTGTAGATGTAAAAAAATGAGTTTGAAAAGAAATAAGACACAAACTGAATGACAATAAGAATACAACATAACCAAGCAGGATGTGGTGGTATACAGCTACTCTGGAGGCAGATGAGGAGAGAGGATCTCTTGAGTTTAAAATGCAACAACAACAACAACAACAACAAACAAAAAGAAAGAAAAAAAAAAGGAAAAGAAAAGCAATGCGGCATAAGTTGTGCCAAGGAAGTATATAGAACTAAAAGCTTACATTCAAAAAGACAAAGGTTCTCAAATCAATGATTAAGCCTCCTATACTGGCAAACTATTAAAAAAAAGGTAAAAACCATAGTAAGTAGAAGAAAGTAATCAATATAGTAGGAGAGATCAATGAAGTAAATATAGAGAAAAATAATGAATCAAAAGTTTTCTTTGAAAAGTACCAATAAAAATTGATAAACATCCAGTAAGCCTGCCAAATTTAAAAAGGCAATATTCATATATCATTAATATCAGGAAGGAAACAGGGACTATCAATATAGATATGCAGCCATTAAAAGGTAATAATAGTGCAGGCATGGTGGCACATGTCTGTAATCTTAGTACTGGAGATTGAGATAGGAGATGGCAGATTTGAGACCAGCCTCAGCAATTTAGCAAGACCCCATTTCAAAATAAAAAAAAAAACTAGAAAGGGCTGGGGTGTAGCTCAGGGTAGAACACCCTTGGGTTCAATCTCTAGTAACACACACACACACACACACACACACACACACACACACACACACACACACACACATACACACACACATACACACACACACACACATACACACAAACACACACACACACACACACACACACACAGGAATAATGGTATACTATATGGTATATGGCAAACAATTTTACCATTCTAATTATTCACCCAGGAGCATTTTGCCCCTGAGCTACACTCCAGCCCTATATTATATTTTTATTTTGAAACAGGTTCTCACTAAGTTGCAGAGGGCCTTGTTAAGTTGCTGAGGTTGGCCATGCATGAACCTGTGATCCTCCTGTCTCAGCCTCCCAAGTACTGGGATTTCAGGCACGTGTCACCCCTCCTGGCTCATTCTAGTTATTTTTAAATGTAGAAGGAATGGAATGATTCCTTAGAAACAAAACAACTAAATTTCAACAAAGATTAAATTGACAACATGAAAGATCATTACAACTAAAGATTCTAATTAAATAAATTAAATTCATAACTACATAGCTTCTAATAAAAATCTCTAATCCCAGATTATTTTACTTGAGAACTCTGGAAGACATTTAAATAAAAATTAGTGCTGATTTTACAAAATAATTTTCAAAACTCAAAGAAAAATGAAGGGGAAAGAATACTTTTTTTTTTGCAGTCTTGGGAATTGAGCCCAGGGGCATTCTACCTCCGAGCTACACCCCCAGTCCTATTTTATATTCTTTATTTTGAATCAGGGTCTCTTTAAGTTGAGGAGGGCCTCACTAAGTAGCTGAGGCTTGCCGAGAACCTGTGATCCTCCTGTCTCAGTCTCCCAAGTACTGGGATTACAAGCGTGCACCACCACACCCGGCTCGAAAAAATACTTCTTAACACATGAGGCCAATATCACCTTGACACTCAAACTAGACAAAGACATCACACAGAAAAAGAAATCCACAGACCAATATCCCTTGTGAATACAGATTGAAAATCCTCAGCAAAATACTAGCAAACAAAATCCACCAGCATGAAAGAAGGATTAAATAGTATTTTCAAGTGGCATTTATCCCAGGACTGTAAGATTAGTTTCACAACCAAAAACCCATTGATGTGGTTCTCTGTACTCACTGAATGGGAAGAGGCACATTATAATCTCAGATGCAGAAAAAGTATTTCATGACACACAATAAACTTAGTTGATAAAAACTCGATAAACCAGGAATACAAGGGAATTTCCTCATGCTGAAAAACATGTATAATAAACACATCTATGAGTATCTACATCATCTTCCATGGTCAAAAACTGTTTAGCCCCTAAATTCAGGAACTGTAGCAGGGTGTATAGTTTTGCTACTTCTGTTTCACATTTTCCTGGATGTTATATTTGGTAATTAGACAAGAAAAAGAAATAAAATTATCTACATTGAAAAAGAAGTAAACCTATCTCTAATTGTAGATGATTTATCTTGTATGAAAAGAATCTATGAAAAGGGTATTAGAACTAATACACAGGCAAAGTAAATAGAGGTATATAAATTCTATATGAAAATATCAATTGTATTTCTATACATTGGCAATGAACATTCTAGAAATAAAATCAAGGAAATGTTTCTATTTGTATTAGCCTTAAGCAAATAAAATGTTTAAGAATAAATTTAATGAAACAAAGTGTGGACTTATAGACTGAAAACTACAAAGTATTGTTTAAAAAATGATAAAAGATTACCTGGTGTGGTGGCACATGCCTGTAATCCCAGCACTTGAGAGGCTGAGACAGGAGGATCACAGGTTTGAAGCCAGCCTCAGCAATTTAGTGAGGCCCTCGCCAACCTAGAGAGATCCTGTTTCAAAAAATAAATAAATAAAATAAAATGAAAAAAGAGCTGGGAGTATAGCTCAAAAGTAGAATGCCTTTCGTTTCAATTACTATATGATCTAAATAAATGGAAAAATGGAAAGACAACCTGTATTCATGGATTGGATACTTTTGAATAAATATCCTGATTTTCATACTTTTTAATTCACTATGTCTAAACTTCAGGGCCAGGGAAATAATGACAGATTGAGTATGAAGACCCATTGGACTCCTGTTAATCGGATTTCTTAACCTCCTATCATCCTTTAGATAGTAATATTCTTTAGCTCACAAAAGTCTTACTCTAGTTATAGGCCCATGATGCCATCTCCGGTTTTCTAGTGTTAGAGTCTGTTTGGTCTTATATCCAACAATTCCGACAAGACCTAAGCATTGCCCTCATCTAGTAAGCAGGTACTTAAGTAAGTGCCTAGGAATCATTCTTAGGAAAGCTTGGGAGTAATGTTTATTGTGCTCACTTGCAGTGAGATTGGAAGGGACTTTCCCAAGAAAACCAGCTCCCCTTTCAATCTTTGTGATCTCTGAAAGCTGATTCCCTTCTAGAAACTAAATGAAAGACTGCAGTTTTCCCTTATGGTGCTATCATCAGACTTGTGCTCACAAACTTCTGATATTGTTTGACTACTTAAGTTGATAGAGACTCTGCTGTCTATTTATCTCAACCCCACTAACACTGGCACCTCAGCAGATGTCTCTGGGTCAAGCATCCTACCCTGGTTGCTACTCCTGCTGTACGTTAAATCTATTACATTCACCTTGCTTTGACAGTTGGATTCTCCCCCATGACCTCGTTCTTTCTGGATATTTATCTGATTCATGGATACTAGGAAGCCCAGTTCCTTGACAACATCTCTTAATACAAACCCCATTCAATGGGAGAACAACTATCAATGAACTTCATCAAGACAACAGTGCGTTCTGTCATGCTTAATGTACATATCAGCAAACTTTCTGTAAAGAGACAGTAAATATTTTAGAGTTTGCAGGCCACATGAAGTCAAATTTTTTTTCTTTGCTTATTTTTTCAGCTCTTTAAAAACTTAAAAACCATTCTTAGCTAACAGAAATACATAACAGGCCCTCCCTTGGATTTGGCCCCAGGTCATTGTTTGTTGAACTTCACTTTAATGAGTTGAGAATACCTCAGGTGAGAGATTTTCTAGTCTCATATAATACATTCAATATTCTGCCAAGTATGTCCTAGAATTCCCACTTGATTTACACAGGTGTTATGGGTTCCAAACCTTAAGGAACTATCAGTGCAGTATATTCAGACAGATTGTAGGTGTATCTTAGCAGGATATTGGTGGGAGTTTTAATGAGAGATTTTGCCCATGATGATAAACCATCCCTATGTTACACTGCACACCTCTGTCCAGCACCCCATGGTAGATCTCATTTGTGTTCTTTTGGTTTCTGCTAATGTATTTTATCCAGGTCCTTCCATTACTTCATTTCATGAGTAAGCTACATCCTAGGATCAGGCGCTATGTTTCTTTTCTTGGGCTAAGCTGATCTTTTCATTGTTCTTCAACAAAAGGAAGGAGACAGTTTTACAGGGGGGAGTCACCAGGCAAGGTGAAGCTAATATGCTCCAGTAAAAGGCCTTATTTTCTAAAGCAGTCAAGGAAACTTGAGTG
Organism: Glis glis; assembly: GCA_004027185.1. NCBI lineage: Eukaryota > Metazoa > Chordata > Mammalia > Rodentia > Gliridae > Glis > Glis glis. The sequence continues at coordinate 7,966 of PVJS01048349.1, forward strand.
TTCAAGGTTACCAAGCACACCCACCCAAATATTCCCTTCATATCTCTCAAGTGAAAACTCCTCTCTTTAGCGCCATGACTTTAGCATAGGAGACTGTACATTCAGTTTCCTTTGCTGATCGAACCCACTGACAGTTCTGGGCCTGATTTTTTGCAGAGCCTGCCCTGTAGATGTAGCAGATGGTGATTTCTTTACACCCTTCAGTGTTGGGTTTGTGACTTCAAAAGCAAGCTCTGAGAATAGTTGGATGACCTCAGCCTATCATTTCCTCACTTTATTTCCAAGGCATTTAACAAAATTCAGCTATTTTAATAATCTTTATAATTTCCATTATCAACATATTTAAATTACCAGGACTACTGAGAAGACTAATGCTTTTGCTTTAACCTGTATTTCTTATCAAACCACTTTGGGTGATTATCTTAATTAGTGTGGCACTGCAGCAGGCCGGGCATTATCATTACCACACTTAGGATAGACAATGGGGCCTTTGTTACATTTGTGAGTGATCCTTCCATAATACCACCTTCAGTTTCTACATTCTAAGGCCACATGCAGCATCAACTATTGGAAATTAGGTCCTGAAAGAGCAGAGTCAAAGACAAAGATTTGTATGCACTTGAATTTTCCAAGAAATGGGGTTGAGAGACTATGGAATGAGAGACAAGAGAGAAGAAGGAAAAGTCTCCATAAGGGTATGATTGAGGTGATTGCAATAAGCCAATAGGGACTCAAGTACATCATCACATATTAAGAAACATAGTGAATATCACCTAGAACTGGCCTTTGATGCATGAGGGACAAGGGTACCAATGCTTCCATTCTTGTCTCCTGATGGTGAATAGATTCCCTATGGATTGTAATGTCTCAGTTCTATGAGCACGGAGTAGATCCCAGTAGTTTAGAGAAGCTCCTGAAGCTGAAGGTAGACACACATGCTTTGACAGCTTGTGAGGAGGTGCAGAAAGTAGAATTCTGAGCTTGTATAAAACTGTCCTCTGCAACTGTGGCTATCGTAAGAGGAAGACTGAGATGAAGTGAGGTAGCATATTAAAAGTCGCTATTGAGTCCCTATAATAAATATAAATGGAAAGCTACTGAAGGATTAAACAATAAATTTATGACTTTCATTCTCACAGCGATGACTATTTTTTCCTCCAGTAATCCAATGAAGAGTAATAACATCTGCATTCTTTATGAGTTTTGGTGAATGAAATAAGGTATATCTATTCTTTTTTTTCATTCTGTAATTCACTTAAACAATAAATTTTCGAGTACTTACTAATGACATATTTATTGATAAGAACACAGAGATGAATTTTAAGATTTTTAATTTTACTTCCAGCCCTATTTTACTTTTTATTTTGAAACAGAATCTCACCAAGTTGAGAATGGCATCGCTAAGTTGCTGAGGCTGGCTACAAACCTGTGATCCTCCTGTCTCAGTCTCCCAAGTACTGAGATTACAGGTGTGCACAGTCACACACTTATTATTTTTATTTTTATTTATTTATTTTTTTGTGGTACTGGGGATTGAACCCAGGGACATTCTACCTCTGAGCTATACCCCCAGCCAGATTTTTTGTTCTATATTTTTTAAAACAGGGTCTCACTAAGTTGCGGAGGGCCTCACTAAGTAGCTGAGGCTGGCCAAGAACCTGTATCCTCAGGTCTTAGCCTCTTTTATTAGTGTACTGTAATTTCATATCATAATGAAGTTCAGAGTGATAGAGACATACATGCACATAGTACCCTGCTGTGCTCCCACCTAGATATTTAAATTCTAAAATATATATAACTCTCACACTGGGAAAACATGCAAATTCTTTTAGGCATATTTTATGACATCATTTCATGCAAGAACACTAAGCACACATAACGAAAAATTTCTCTAGAGGCTGTAAAAATTCTGAGAAAAATAATGAGTAGACAATAAACTTCCAAAGGTCAATGAAATTCAAGAAAAAGTTTCTTTAAAGGTAAGGTAGATAAAAGACCACAGTTACCCTCTATTTTATGGATGATAGGATGAAACTCAGGAATATGAGCAATACTGACATATTTGTAAGACTGTTGAAGGCCATTTCACCAGGCAAACTAGTCAATAAGGTTTATATCACTCACAAAGGGCAAATCTACATGAGCTCTTCCAGGGCAGGAGAATAAGAAAAATTTGACAGTTATTGTTATGCCTCCAGATTTTATTTCAGAGACTATATACATTCCTTGAAGAATTATTACTTGGGACTTTCATTTAACCACATATGTATATCTGAAAAATGACCCAATAAATGTTCTTAGTACTATATTTATAAGTTCAAAACTATTTTTTCAGTCAAAATAGCTATGCTTTTCAGCAACTACCATTTCTCTATTTAATAATCAGTCTTTAGTTCTTATTTCATAAAGTAAATGCATGATTGTAATTTATGCTAGATCAGAAACAGGCTTGTAATACTGACATTACTCAAAGACTTATCATTCTTCCATGCATAGAGGTATACAAATATAAGGTAATAGCAAACATAACTGTTGAGAAAATAACTTGAAATATTGTTAGATATACTACAAAACAAATCATTTGTGTATAATAGTGGTCCTTTATAAAATAATGTTGTTTGTATTTTTGTTTATTATGTTCTCTTTTCTTTATTTTTAAGTAGACATTAAGAAAGCCACATACTAGACACTTTGGCCTATAAGGGAAAGGAAGGAAAGAAAAAGGTAAAAAAAAGGAGGAAGGGAGGAGAAAAGAAAGAAAGAAAGAAAGAAAGAAAGAAAGAAAGAAAGAAAGAAAGAAGGAAGGAAGGAAGGAAGGAAGGAAGGAAGGAAGGAAGGAAAGAAAGAAAGAAAGAAAGAAAGAAAGAAAGAAAGAAAGAGAAAGGGAGGGAGGGAAGGAAGGAGGGAGAGAGGGAAGAAAGGAGGGAGGGAGGGAGGGAAGAGAGGAGGGAGGGAGGAAGGGAGGGAGGGAAAGAAATAGAGAAAAGGCATTATAGTTCACCTTTTGTGGACTCTAGCAGCAGACACTCACTTTTTCTCATATAAACAAGAGTGGCTACATAATCAAGGACTCAGAAAAAGGGAGAATATGTAGAATGCAGCTTGGAATGCACAGAAACCAATGCAGCTTTAAGGGTTGGGACACAGGAACCTCACTCTGTAACAGTCTATTCGTGGAAACATTTCATTGAGGGCTTTGTAATTGCTATAGGAGAATAATAACCATTTTTTAATCTTCATATAAAATTGTTCATGAGCCAAAGCTTTGGAAAAATGTATAGTTGTCCTTCAAGATCTTCAGGGTACTGGTTTCAGAACCCCCCTCAGATCCCCAGATGAGCAGATTCTTGAGTCCTTTATATGAAATAGATTAGTATTTGCCTATATATAGTCAATAAATATTAAATCATCTCCAGATTACCTGTATGGCCTAATACAATGCAAATAGTTGTTATAATGTATTACTTAGGAAATAGTCACAAGGAAAGAATCTATATGTTCAGTACAAAGGCCACATTTTTTCCATGCATGGCTGGAATATTTTTTCATCCAACATTGGTCAAATCTACCAAGGCATGATTTGCCAACACATATACAGGACTGACTAACAATGATTAGCTGGTCTTTGATTGTAAGTTGGCTCCTGGCTATGTGGACTAGCCAGAGAAAGCAATTCTGCCTTTTCTTACATACAAGGGAACAACACCAAGGCTTATTATCAAGTTCACAAGTGATGGGAACAGAGTTTGTACTCATCTGCTGAAAAGGAGGAGAAAAAGCTGCTAGATAAAATATGTTTACAGAAAAAAATGTATGTTCAATCAATGGCTGTTCTGAACAAAATATAATGAAAATATTAATCTAGCTCTAGTAAAGCCCAGTTTAGTTTGAAAAAGAACAATTACTAACCCTTGACCAATAATAGATATGAGATTCAGAAGTTTTAGATATATTTATATATATCTAGGGTGTTTACAAGTCCAATGACCTTAACTCATGTGTGTTTAGTGTTAAGCATATATAAAACAGAAACTAGTCTATCGTTATATTGTAGAGCTTCTTAGGAGGCCTAATTTATTGGACAGATTAGAATGACTGGTAATTACTATATCAATCGTCTTAAATGGTTGCTTTAAATGACAAAAGGACATGTTGAAGTGCAGTAAGAACTTGATTAATTGGGGTTTAATTTTGGAATTCAATTAAAAAAGCTCTCAGAGTATTTGGGGACTTTATTTGTAGAATTGTGGAAATAAATAGAAAGTCCACCAAAATGAGAACAATTCAGATCTAGATATGGCAGGGGAATCAGCCCCCATCACTTCTACTGGGAGGAGAATCAAAGGTAGTCCAGGGAATGTGAAAACTGATGGTAAGAAAAAGGGAAATTTTCAGTTTTTATAGACTGTAGAGAACATCTCTGTGTAGACATTTCTCAAAATATTATTCCTAATGTTCTGTAGTGTTGGTCTAAGGCAAAAAGCATTGTATATTTTGCTCACAAAAAAGCAGTATCAAGTAGGAACACATGGAGATCTAGAAAAATAATGTTCATGGAACTGTTCATGACACCAAGTCAGAACCAATGAATCACATTAGATGGTTCTATATTTGAATTTCTATTACTATTTTCAGGTGGCAAGTAACTGGTCTATTACTATATGAAGAGTGTTCAATTCAAATTTACAATTATTTTGGTTCTTGATTAAATCTAAATTTAAGTAATTCTATTTTAATTCTAAATTAAAGACACATTTATATTCTGATCACTAGATTTGGCCTAAAGCTGCCTCCATATATTATAAGTTTGGCTTAAGGGTTTCTCTGTACATTCTCAATGAACTCTAACCTAACTTTATGTGTGAACAGAGCGTAACCTATTCTTTCAGCTAACCAGAAGGGGTCCAAACTGTATTTAAGACAAGACAGACATGAGCTATAGGTAGTCTGAACCATTTTTGGTCCAGGTTGCTGCCCATTTCTAGAATCTCACACACACACACACACACACACACACACACACAAGCACACACAAAAGCCAGTTGAAGTCTGCAGAACTAGATTTGTTAAATTTTGTCTTTCAACATTATGATAATCTGGTCTTTTTCTCAGAGAGAGAAAGTCATAGAAAAAAGTCATAGACTGTTTCATTTAAGATCATTTACAAATAGAAATTACATTGGCTGTAATTCCAAAGGGGCTAGTGATTAATGGCAAAAATCAGAAGTTAGTAAGATTGAGGACAGTAGCTAATGCTTGGGATAATTTAAGAATGGTATTTGAATAAATGTATTTTAAGCTACTAATTATAATAAAGGGAAAAGAAAAGAGTAAAAGTGCCATCATGTGTAGACAACAACCAAGAGTCATGAGAAAATAAGAATAACTATTATAAAAAACAGATAAAAACGAGAACAAGATAGCACCCTTGATTTGAAGTCTTGAATGGATCCTATCCACCATCCAATCTCATCAGCTTGCTCTGAGGTCTTGAGTCAACTATCTACTTTGAAAACTAACTGCTTCTAGAGAAACCCCAGAAACATTCAATTTGAGGTTATCTATTGGAATGACCTTCCAGTTGTATGGAATTCTAAATTTCTTTTTTAGTTGTAAAATATGAACCCAGGGATTAACTTTCTGAAAATATATAGATAATAATTAAAAGAATATAAAAAGCCCATGAAGGGTAGAAGCAAGATAAAAATCTATCTGAAGGTGTTCAAAGGGCCCTTAAGGTTTTGGTTTCTGATACTACCTCACATTCATAACTTTTCAATAATTACCTTTTGATTGGTGACACATACTAAAAAATTATGTCATTTGCAGGAAAATGTATGAAACTAGCAAATTTATGCTAAGTGAGATTGGTCCGTTCCAGAATGTGAAGAGTTTTATGTTTTTTACTCATATGTAGACACTAGAGAGGAATTGGGAAACAAAAGAGACTTCAGATAAATGAGTAGATATTCCAGTAAAATAGTGGAAGGGAATGAAAGGAGGGAGGTGGGGACAGAAGGAGACATGATGAAGGAAACAGTTCAAAGAATGCTATGGATATATGCATATATGAAATTATCAACACCAATCTCAGTAACATGTACAGGGAGGGAAAGGAAGGAAGGTGGGATCTAGAGGAAACCCTCCAAGTGTTGTGTGCATGTATGTTTTCTATCATTCTGAACCTCCTTAAGATGTAGGATTGCATGCACCAATAAAAGTATATTTTTACAAAAGATGTTATGAGAGCCTTGAAAGAATATAGCATGCTATTTCTAAAAGTTTCCCCAGTAGAGTTGATTTAAGAGAGTAACTATATTTTTTGCATCATAATGAATAGTTTGAGAGAGAAATTTGGTTAATATCCATGTGAAGTCATATGGTTCTTCTGTATTAGATTTCTAGGACTACCATAATACAGCACCAAGTACTCCAGTGTAAGTGTCTTAAACAACATAAATTTGTCTCATTTCTGGAGACTAGAATTCTGTATGAGATCAAGTTATTGGCAGGGCAAATGTCTCCTGAGGGCTATGAGGGAAGGAAATGTTCCAAGTTTCTCTCCTTGGCTTGTCATTGGCCATCTTCTACTTTTGACTCTTCACATGGTGCTCTCCCTGGGCATGTGTATCTGTGTTCCAAAGTCTTCTTCTCCTAAGGACACTTGGGTCATGGCCAACATTAAAGACCTTATTGTAACTTGATTGCCTTTGTAAAGAACCTATCTCTTAAGTATGGTCACATTCTGAAGTAATGTGAGTTAGTAGGCATTTCAACATATGGATTTTTGGAGAGTACGGAATTCAACCAGTAGCAGCCACCAAGCAGCTATTTGTTGATACCAGAGATTATCTTGGTAAAGATCATGAGCAGATTATTTTCCATTTTTCCTTTATAGAACCGGGTTGAGTATTGACATTTCATAGTAGCCTTTCTGAATTCTTCCATAGACTTATTGTTTGAGACTTTAGGACATAATTTTAGTTAAGATTGCTTGTTTGAGTGCCGGGCGTGGTGGCGCACGCTTGGAATCCCAGTACTTTGGGAGGCGGAGACTGGAGGATCCGGGTTCGTGGCCAGCCTCAGCTCTCTCTCTCTCTCTCCCTGTTTCTCTCTCTCTCTCTCTCTCTCTCTCTCTCTCTC
>PVJS01048351.1:0-15085 GCA_004027185.1 Glis glis
GAGGAGGAGGAGGAGGAGGAGGAGGAGGAGGAGGAGAAACAAAAGAGCACAAACCACACCTCACAGGGTGTTCAGAGAATTGAAGAGAGAATTTAAGCACTGAACAGGGACTGGCAGGTAACGAGTACCTGATAGACATAACCACATTGGTAGTAAGGCAGGAGATGTTTTTATAGAAGGGGGAAAGAGGACTTACTGAATCCAGCCATGTGGCAGGCTGTTCCCTATTTTTCTGGGAGGGGATACTGGACATTGAACCCAGGATGTTCTACCTCTGAGCTACACCCACAGCTTTTTTTATTTTTTATTTTATTTTATTTTAATTTTTTGCAGTACTGGGGATTGAACCCAGGGGCATTCTACCTCCGAGCTACACCCCCAGCCCTATTTTTTATTCTTTATTTTGAAACTGGGTCTCACTAAATTGCAGAGGGCCCCCCTAAGTAGCTGAGGCTGGCTGCAAACCTGTGATCCTCCTGTCTCAGCCTCCCAAGTACTGGGATGACAAGTGTGTCCCACCACACCTGACTTTTATTTTTTATTTTGAAACAGGGTCTCTCTAAGTTGCTGAGGCTGGCCTCAAACCTGCGAGCCTCCTGTCTCAGACTCCCAAATACTGGGATTATAGGCATGCACCACCACAGCATGCACCACCACAGCATGCACCCTACGGTATTTTTTTTTCACATTTTGTGTTAATTTTAATGATAAAAAGGAGCCGGGCGTGGTGGCACACGCTTGTAATCCCAGTACTTGGGAGGATGAGACCAGAGGATCTGGGTTCGCAGCCAGCCTCAGCTACTTAGTGAGGCCCTCCGCAACTTCGTGAAACCCGGTTTTAAAATAAAGTATAAAAAATAGGGCTGGGGGTGTACCTCGGAGGTAGAACGCCCCTGGGTTCAATCCCTGGTACCGCAAAAAAAAGAAACATATATATATAATGATAAAAAGGGCACAGGAGTAAAAACCTGATATTTCACTTATATTGTATAACACGCTAACCAAACTGGACATGGAGGATAAATTATAAACCAAATCCTTTTACTTCTTGTTTCTATGACTTTTTTCCAATCAGATTTTTGTCTTTTTTTTTTTTTTTTTTTTTTTTTTGCGGTACCAGGGATTGAACCCAGGGGCATTCTACCTCAGAGCTACACCCCCAGCCCTTTTTATTTATTCTTTATTTTGAAACAGGGTCTTACTAAGTTGGGGAGGCCTCACTAAGTAGCTGAGGCTGGCCACGAACCCCGATCCTCCCATCTCAGCCTCCCAAGTACTGGGATTACAAGCATGCGCCACCACGCCCGGCTGAGATTTCTGCCTTTCAAATAAGGCTGAGGTATAGTACACTGTCAAAAATAATTAGAGGCAAACAAGAATAGTGCCAAAGTAACAGATACCCCAAACCCAATACCATGTCAGAAAACATCATACCCCTATAGTATTTAACAAGTGCTTGTAAACAAATTTTTTTGTGTATGGTGTTGAGGATGTAACGTAGGGCCTCGCATGTGCTAGGCACATGCTCTACCATTGAGTTACACCCTCAGTTCCTGAAACAGGTTTTAATTATCCCCATTTACTGATGAGAAAACTGAGCCTTGGAAAGGTTAAGAGATTTTCCCAAGAACACACAGCAGGTAAGGAGCAGAGTTAGGATGTGAGCCCATCACTGCCTCATCCCAAGGCTGTGCTTTGCCCACTGAACCCAGGGGCCTTTGACTTCTGGGGCCTAGAAGCTGAGAGGGCAAGGATGGTCTGAGCACCCCAGGGTGGAAGACACAGGAGGGTCCCGAGGGACCTGCCGAGATGGGGCTGCCTCAGTGTCCTCCTTACCACCAGCCTGGGGCCTTATTATGTTAGTAGGTGGAGTCCCGAGTTCTGGAGTGTCTACTCTGTGCTTCAGCTACCTATTTTATTTTATTTATTTTTTGCAGTGCTGGGTCAAACCTAGGACCTCACACATGTTAGGCAAGCACTGAGCTCCATTCCAGTCCCAGTTACCTATTCTTCTTCTTCTTCTTCTTCTTCTTCTTCTTATTATTATTATTATTATTATTATCATCATTTGAGGTACTAGGGATTAACCACAGAGTGTTTACCGCTGAGCTACATCCCCAGCCCTTTTTATTTTTATTTTATTTTGAGACAGGGTTTCACTAAGTTGCCGAGGCTGGCCTGGAACTTGTGATCCTCCTGCCTCAACCTCCTGAATCTCTGGGATTACAAGCATGTGCCACTGTGCCCAGCATATAGTTACCTATTTTATTTTATTTATTTATTTATTTTTGCACTACCGGGGATTGAACCCAGGGGCGTTCTACCTCTGCGCTACACCCCCGGCCCTATTTCTTATACTTTATTTTGAAACCGGGTCTCACGAAGTTGCGTAGGGCCTCACTAAGGAGAGAGAGAGAGACAGGGAGAGACAGAGAGAGAGAGAGAGAGAGAGAGAGAGAGAGAGAGCTGAGGCTGGCCACGAACCTGGATCCTCTGGTCTCCGCCTCCCAAGTACTGGGATTACAAGCCTGTGCCACCAAGCCTGGCTTATATTTTTTATTATTATTGTTGTTGTTGTTATTGTAACTGTTATTATTATTACTTGGTACTGGGGATTGAATCCCGGGGCATTGTACCTCTGACCTACACTCCCAGCCCTATTTTATTTTATATTTTTATTTTGAAACAGGGTCTTGCTAGGTTGATGAGAGTTTCACTACTTGCTGAGACTATCTTTGAACCTGTGATCTTCCTGTCTCAGCCTCCCAAGTACTGTGATTACAGGCTTGCACCACCATGCCCAGCTTCTAGTTACCTATTTTAAAAGTTATATTTGAAGGCCGAGCATGGTGGCACATGCCTATAATCCCAGAACTTGGGAGGCTGAGACAGTAGGATCACAGGTTCAAGGACAGCCTCAGCAAGTAGTGAGATGCTCATCAACCTAGCAAGACTCTGTTTCCAAATAAGAAATAAAATCGGGCTGGGGGTGTAGCTCGAAGGTAGAAAGCCTCTGAGTTCAATCCCTAGTACCACAAAAAAAAAAAAAGAAAAATATTTGAGCCGAGCGTGGTGGTGCACGCCTGTAATCGCAGTACTTGGGAGACTGAGACAGGAGGATCACAGGTTCGTGGCCAGCCTCAGCTACTTAGGCCCTCTGCAACTTAGTGAGACCCTTTTTCAAAATAAAGAATAAAAAATAGGGCTGGGGGTGTAGCTCGGAGGTAGAATGCCCCTGGGTTCAATCACCAGTACCGCCAAAAACAAAAAGTTATATTTGAGAGCTAGTTGTAGTGATGCCTGCACATAGTCCCAGCTATCTGAAAGGCTGAGACAGGAGAATCGCAGGTTTGAGGCCAGCCTCAGCAACTTAGCAAGACTCTGTTTCAAAATAAAAAAATAAAAAAGGCTGGGGTCTACATCAGAGGTAGAAAGCCCCTGGGTTCAATCCCTAGGACCACAATTTGTGTGTGTATGTGTGTGGGGGTGTACTGGGGATTGAGCCCAGGGGTCTTCTACCTCTGAGCTATACCCCCAGCCCTATTTTATTTTATTTATTTATTTTTTGGTGGTACTGGGGATGGAACCCAGGGGGGCACTCTACCTCCGAGCTATAGGCCCAGCCTTATTTTATTTTTATTTTGAAACATGGTCTCACTAGGTTGATGAGAGTCTTACTACTTGCTGAGGCTGTCTTCGAACCTGTGATCCTCCTGTCTCAGCCTCCCAAGTACTGGGATTACAGGCATATGCCACCACGCCTGGTTCCTATTTTCTTTAAACAGCGTCTCACTAAGTTGGCAAGGCTGGCCTTGAACCTGCAATTCTCCTGTCTCAGGCTTCCAAGTACTGGGATTACAGGCATACGCCACCATGCCTGGCACACACACACACAAAAATTCAAATAGAAGTTGTATTTGAGCACCTCCGCGGGCAGCTGTGGGATGAAGCATAAGGAGGACCTATCTATCCTAGGGTCACGCACTAAAGGGGCCCAGGGGGTGGGAACAGGAAGCCCAGTGAAATGTCTGGTAGGGACAAACATTTTCACTCCGGCCTGGGGCGAGGCACTGGGTGGCACCCACACTTTGCCAGGGCTGAAGGTATTGTCAGGCTGTCTCCTGCTCCCAGCTCCAGCCTGGGCCCTGTATGTAGGGGCCCTTTAAGAAGGTTGTGCCCCCCCACCCCGCCTGCCCCCACATCCCCTCCCTAATTAGCTAGCTAAAGAAAGAGCAGGCTTGAAATGGGATTGTGCAGACCTAGCTTTGGGCCCGAGGACGCGGGCCGGGATTGTTATGCTAATCGCCTGAGATCAGCAGTTCCCGTGCCCTTCAGATGGCAGGTAGCGCGGGCTCTGCCCAGCGCTGCGGCTGGAGGAGGCAGAGCTTCTGCTTCCGGCTTCCTCGCCCCCACCTACCAGTCAGACTCGCCCTGCCTGTCCTCCTACCTGCCGGTGGGCTGGCAGTCCTTGCCTCTCCTAGGAAGATCAGGCCCAGCTCCTCCCACCTCCCAGAGAAAGCTGCTTGCCCTCGGTGTGGGTGCTCTTGGGGACAGAGAGGCAGGAAGGAGCAGGTGCCCAGCTCCTCCTTACCACCCACTCTCATCCTCGGCCCGCCGCCATCAGGCTGGGAAGGGCCTTTGCCGCTTACTATGTCATCTCAGCCTGTGCCTTTGCCGCCTAGAGCCTCAGTTTCCTCATCTGTGAAAACCGGTTAAGAACAGTAGCAGCTCAAAGGATTGAAACGAAAGCAGGCACCCAACAGGCCCAGCTCTTCCACAGAGTCTGGATAACAGCTGGGGTGCAGCACCCACTGTGTGCTGTTTACTTACGTAAGGCATTATCTCATTTTGTCTTTTATCACACTGTGTGTGTGTGTGTGTGTGTGTGTGTGTGTGTGTTACTGTGTTACTGGAGATTGAGCCCAGGGGCATTCTACCCGAGCTATACACTCCTAGCCCTTTTTAAACTTTTTTTTTTTTTGCTTTTGGATATAGGGTCTCACTAGGTTGCTGAGAGACTGGACCCGATGCTGAGGCTGTCCTTGAATCTGTGATCTTTCTGTCTCAGCCTCACAAGTACTGGGATTACAGGCATGCCAGCTATCACACCCATTTAATGGATGAAAAAACCAAGGCTCAGAAAAGCTAACTCATTTCCCTGGGATCCACCCCAAGCCAGCCTGTTCTCTTTCTCTTGACTTTTCTTCTACTTCTTTTTTCAGTGCTGGTAATCAAACCCAGGGCCTTGCACATGCTAGGCAAGCACTCTACCACTAAGCTACAGCCCCAGCCCTAGCCTGATCTTTTATTGTGCTCTTTGGTTTGGCATGTTGATGGTGCCAAAGGTGGGTTTGATCCATACACATAAACATGTGTATTAGATTAAATTGTGCAGGAGGAAAAAATAGCATTTCACTGGGTGTGGTGATGCACACCTGTAGTCCCAGCTACTCGGGAGGCTGAGGCAGGAGGATTGAGAGTTCAAGGCCAACCTGGGCAATTCAGATAAACCCTGTCTCAGAATAAAATAAAAAGGGTTAGGATGTAGCTTAGGAGACTGAAAGAGAGAGAGAGAGACCATACTATGTGATTCCATTTATAGTTCAAGAACAGCTAATGCAAATCTATGGTGACAGAAGTCAGAAAAGTGACTACCCGCCAGGTGTGGTGGTGCACGCCTGTAATCCCAGTACTTGGGAGGCTGAGACAGGAGGATCGCAGGTTCACCACCAGCCTCAACTACTTAGTGAGACCCTGTTTCAAAATAAAGAATAAAAAAATAGGGTTGGTGTAGCTCGGAGGTAGAATGCCCCTGGGGTTCACCCCAGTACTGCAAAAATAAATAAATAAATAAAATAGGGATGGGGGTGAAGCCCGGAGGTAGAACGCACCTGGGTTCAATCCCCGGCACCAAAAAGAAAGTTCAGGACTTGGGGGTAGAGGTAAGTGTGTAGTATGCTCATGACCCTAGGCTCTATCCCCGACACCATAAAAATAAATAAGCCAGGCATGGTGGCACACGCTTGTAATCCCAGTACTTGGGAGGCTGAGACATGAGGGTTGCAGGTTCGTGGCCTCAGCTACTTAGTGAGGCCCTCTGCAACTTAGACCCTGTTTCAAAATAAAGAATAAAAAATAGGGCTGGGGGTGTAGCTCAGAGGTAGAATGCCCCTGGGTTCAATCCCCAGTACACACAAACAAACAAAATAAATAAATAAATAAATATAGTGCAGGAAACATGCAGATATGGCAAAAACAGAGGAAACAAACACAAAACTCCAATGACTGGATTTAGGGAAATGGAAACTGCAGCGGAGCTCCATTCGCTCTCCCTCTCTTAGGGTGCTGAGTAGGATGCAGGAGGCCTGGTTAAGTTTGAATGCCAGGTAAACAACACATATTTTTTCAGTATAAGTATTCATACAATATCTGGGACATACTCATACTTTAAGAATACAATTTCGGGCTTCCGTTATGTATCAAGAATTCGCGTTGGGCTGGCGCTGCGTCGCGGGGCAGCCTGGCAACGCGGCCACAAAGGGAGCCCGGGAGGCGGAATCTTTCCACATGCCTGATCAATGGGGGCGCGGAGACGGCGGCGCAAACAGGCCCGAGACAGCCGCACAAAGAGGAGGCCCCTCGCCGCGGCCGGCTCCCATTGATCCGGCCTTTGTGGCTGGACAAGGCGAGAGGCGCCTCGCAGGGACTCACGAGGGGGAGAAGGCCCTCGAGGGCCCTGGTCCCTCCCGCCCCAGCGCCGGCCCCTCCGGGGGCTCCAGGCCCGGGTCTGGGGTGTCCAGGATCTCTCGGGGGACAGGGTGGGGTCAGGTCCAGCCAGGCGGGGCTGGGACCCGCTAATAGGACCATCTCCCCAGACCCGGCCTCCCGAGGACCCCCGGGCTACCCTGGCAAGGCGGGCCTCCTCGGTCCCCCTGGTTACAGGCGGGTCCTGCATAGTCTCTATTTTTTATTTATTGAGCAAATATTTATTGAGCGTTTGCTCCAAGCTGTTCCCACTCCCTCCTACCACCTTGACCACTGCCACGGCCGGTCTCTCCTCCCAGTACCGCCTTGCTGAGAAACAGCCCGGCCCCTCTCTCAGCAGTTATTATTATTGTTACTTAGGACTGAACCCAAGGGCGTTCTACCTCGGAACTACACCCTCAGCCCTATTTTATTTTTTACTTTGAAACAGTGTCTCCCTAAATTGCTGAGGCTGCTCTCTAACCTGCTATCCTCTTGTCTCGGCCTCCCTAGTACTGGGATTACAGGCGTATGCCACAGGTACAGCTCTTCTTATTATTTAAATGATACAAAACAACCACCATAACCGGGGAGGGGGGCGCAGGCCTGTAATCCCAGTACTTGGGAGGCTGAGACTGGAGGATTGCAGGTTCAAGGCCAGCCTCAGCAATTTAGACCCTCAGCAACTTAGCAAGACCCTGTTTCAAAATAAAAAGGGCTGGGGGTACTTGGAGGTAGAACACCCCTGGGTTCAATCCCCAGCAGGTACACACACACACACACACACACACACACACACACACACACGAGCTTTTGGTACTGGGATTGAACCCAGGAGCACTCTACTAAATCCGGCTTTATTTGTTCATTTTCTTCCATTTTCCCCATTAGACTGATTGTTCACTGACATTTGTTGATATATTTATTTTATTTTTATTATTTATTTTTATTTATTTTGCGGTACTGGGGATTGAACCCAGGGGCATTCTACTTCTGAGCTACACCCCCAGCCCTATTTTATTCTTTATTTTGAAACAGGGTCTTACTAAATTGATGAGTCTGACTACTTGCTGAGACTATCCTCCACCCTGCAATCCCCGTCTCAGCCTCCCAAGTTCTGGGATTTCATGGGTGCGCCACCACGCCTGGCTTGACATTTGTTGATCTAAACCATTTGGTTTAAGAATTTCACTAGTCTCTAGGGATGGAAAGTGAGGGGAGAATCCATAGTCTCCCACAAATGAGCTTGAAATCAGATACTCAAATGACATAAGGAGGGTTGCAGGGTTCTGGAGTCTGGTACACAGTTTCTCCACCTCCCTTCTAAAGTAGTAACTTTATTGAGATAGAATTTGCATGTAGCCGGGCATGGTGGTGCATGCTTGTAATCCCAGTACTTGGGAAGCTGAGACAGGAGGATTCCGGTTCCCAGCCAGCCTCAGTTACTTTGTGAGGCCCTCCCCAACTTACTGGGACCTTGTTTCAAAATAAGGAATAAAAAATAGGCTGGGATGTAGCTCAGAGGTAGAATGCCCCTGGGTTCAATCCCAGTACCGCAAAAAAAAAAAAAAAAAAGAATTCACATGCAAGAAAATGCGCCCATTTTAAGTGTCCAGCTGCATGAGCATTGACAAATGTATACACCCATGTAACTAGTATCACTGTCACCGGAGAAAACATTTGCATCTTCCCCAAAAGGTCCCGTGTCTCTGGCAGTCAGTGCCCCTCCCATGCCTGTTCCCAGGCAACCTCTGATCTGCCTTCTGTCACTTTAGGTTACTTTACATTTTCTAGAATTTCATATAAGTGAAATCATACAATGTGCACTCCTTTTTTTTTTTTTTTTTTGCAGTACTGGGGATTGAACCCAGGGGCGTTCTACCTCTGCGCTACGCCCCCGGCCCTATTTTTTTATACTTTATTTTGAAACCGGGTCTCATGAAGTTGCGGAGGGCCTCACTAAGTAGCACTCCTTTTTTTAAATTTTTATTTTTTGTGGTCCTTGGGATTGACCCAGGGGTATTCTATCTCCAAGCTACACACCCAGCCCTATTTTATTTTTATTTTTATTTTTATTTTTTGTGGTACTGGGGATTGAACCCAGAGGCATTCTACCTTAGAACTACACCCCTAGCCCGATATTATTCTTATTTGGAAATAGGGTCTCCCTAGGTTGATGAGAGTCTCACTACTTGCTGAGGCTGTCCTCGAACCTGTGATCCTCCTGGCTCAGCCTCCCAAGGACTGGGATTACAGGCGTGCACCACCACGCCTGGCTTTATTTTCATTTTCGAAAACAGGATTGCTAGGTTGATGAGGGTCTCACTACTTGCTGAGGCTGCCCTCACACCTGTGATCCTCCTGTTTTAGTCTCCCAGGTACTGGAATTACAGGCATGTGCCACCACTCCTGGTTCTATTTTTTTTGTTTTTGAAACAGAGGCTCCGCTAGGTTGCTGAGAGTCTTCCTACTTGCTGAGGCTGTCCTTGAACCTGCAATCCTCCTGTCTCAGCCTCCCAAGTACTGGGATTATAAGCGTGTATCATCATGACCAGCTCAATGTGGACTCCTTTGTGACTTTTTTCTTTCCTTTTTCTTTCTTTTTTTTTTTTTTATTTTGTTCGTTTTGATTTTTGGTTTTCTTAGCATGCTAGTTTGGAGACTCATCCATGACATGAATAACCTCTTGGGTTTTATTTTTATTTTTATTTTTTATTTTTTTGGCACTGGGGATGGAACCCAGAGGCATTCTACCTTCACGCTACACCCCCAGCCCGATTTTATTTCTTATTTGGAAACAGGGTCTCACTAGGTTGCTGAGAGCCTTGCTTAATTGCCAAGGCTGGCTTTGAACTTGTGATCCTCTTGTCTCAGCCTCCCACAAACTGGGATTACAAGCATGCACCACCATGCCCGGTTTAACCTCTTGGTTTTAAATCTTTTCTGCTCCTGACCTCTTTAAGCCTCAGCCTCTTTATCCAAAAAATGGGTGTGGATGCTGTGAGATTTAGTTGAGAGAGTATCTGCAGTATAGGACCTGCACAAGTAGATATGCAATAAATACCCTTCATTAGTATGACCTTACTGCTGGATTGTAAGTTCCATGAGAATAGGGGCCTTGTCCATTTTGTCCCTCACTTTTCACTAATTATTAAGGCTACCATTTATTTTATTTTATTTTATTTTATTTATTTATTTTGTGGTACCGGGGATTGAACGCAGGGGCGTTCTACCTCCGTGCTACGCCCCCTGACCCTATTTTTTATACTTTATTTTGAAACTGGGTCTCACGAAGTTGCGGAGGGCCTCACTAAGGAGAGAGAGAGAGAGAGAGAGAGAGAGAGAGAGAGACAGGGAGAGACAGAGCAAGAGAGCTGAGGCTGGCCGCGAACCCGGATCCTCTGGTCTCCGCCTCCCAAAGTACTGGGATTACAAGCATGCGCCACCACGCCCAGAAAGGCTACCATTTATTATAGATGGTGAATTGGAGGCTCAGAGAAGTACAGCAACTTACTCAAGATTACACAACTAGGGCCAGGTGTGTTGGTACACACCTATAATCTTAGCGACTTGGGATGCTGAGGCAGGAGGATTGCAAATTTGAGGTCAGCTTGGGCAATTTAGAGAGACTGTGTCCCAAAGTAAAAAAATAAAAGCCGGGCGTGGTGGCGCACACTTGTAATCCCAGTACTTGGGAGGCTGAGACTGGAGGATCTGGGTTCGTGGCCAGGCTCAGCTACTTAGTGAGGTCCTCCGCAACTTAGTGAGACCCTGTTTCAAAATAAAGAATAAAAAATAGGGCTGGGGGTGTAGCCCGGAGGTAGAATGCCTCTGGGTTCAATCCCCAGTACCACCAAAAAAAATAAATAAATAAAAATAAAAATAAAGCCGGGCGTGGTGGTTCACGCTTGTAATCCCAGTACTTTGGGAGGCAGAGATCGGAGGATCCGGGTTCGAGATCAGCCTCAGCTCTCTCTCTCTCTCTCCCTGTCTCTCTCTCTCTCTCTCTCTCTCTCTCTACCTGGTGAGGCCCTCCATAACTTCATGAGACCCAGTTTCAAAATAAAGTATAAAAAAATAAGCCGGGCGTGGTGGCGCACGCTTGTAATCCCAGTACTTTGGGAGGCGGAGACCGGAGGATCCGGGTTTACGGCCAGCCTCAGCTCGCGCACACGCTCGCGCGCGTGCACGCTCTCTCTCTCTGTCTCTCTGTCTCTCTGTCTCTCTCTGTCTCTCTCTGTCTCCTTAGTGAGGCCCTCCGCAACTTCGTGAGACCCGGTTTCAAAATAAAGTATAAAAAAATAGGGCTGGGGGCGTAGCGCGGAGGTAGAACGCCCCTGCGTTCAATCCCCGGTACCGCAAAAAAAAAAAAAAATTAAATAAATAAATAAAAATAAATAAATAAAAAAATAGGGCCGGGGGCGTAGCGCGGAGGTAGAATGCCCCTGGGTTCAATCCCCGGTACCGCAAAAAAAAAATAATAATAATAAATAAATAAATAAATAAAAATAAAAAGGACCGGGAGGCCAAACGTTGTGGTGCATGCCTGTAATCCCAGTACTTGGGAGGCTAAAATGGCAGGATCACAGGTTTGAGGCCAGCCTCAGCAATTTAGTGAGACCCTGTTTTAAAATAAAAAATGAAAAGGGGTAAGGGTATAGCTCAGAGGTAGATTACCCCTGTGTTCATTCCTCAGTATCAACAACAACAACAACAAAGGCTGGGATGTAGCTCAGTGTTAGAGCGCCCCAGGGTTCAGTCCCTAGTATTGGGGGGAGGGACACAGCTACAAAGAGGCAAAGTTGAGATTTGAACCCAGGCATCCTAGTCCTGAAATCCTTTTTCCTGGGGTCCGTCCGTCCGTTCTACCTTCCTTCCTTCCTTCCTTCCTTCCTTCCTCCCTCCCTCCCTCCCTCCCTCCCTCCCTCCCTCCCTTCCTTCCTTGTGGTCCTGGGGATTAAACCCAGGGGTATTCTACCTCTGAGCTACACCCTCAACCCTATTTTATTTTTTATTTTGAAACAGGGTCTTGCTAAGTTTCTAAATTGCTGAGGCTGTCCTTGAACCTGCAATCCTCCTGTCTTCAGCCTCCCAAATACTAGGAGCATAGTCATGTACCACCATGCCCGCTACTTGCTTGCTTTTCTTGCTTTCTTTTGTTGTTATTATTATTATTATTTCTTTTGTTATTATTATTATTATTATTATTATTATTATTATTTGCAATACTGGGGATTGAATCCAGGGGGCTACCACTGAGCTACACCCTCAGCCCTTTTTATTTATTTATTTATTTATTTTTGTGGTGCTGGGGATTGAACCTAGGGGGGTCCTACCTCTGAGCTACACTCCTAGCCCTATTTTATTTTTGATTTGGAAACAGGGTCTTGCTAAGTTGATGCAAGCCTCACTGAGTTGCTGAGACTAGCTTCGAACCTGTGATCCTCCTGTCTCAGCCTCCTGATTACTGGGATTACAGGCCTACACCACCACACCTGGTTTGCCCTTTTTATTGAAACAGGGTCTCACTAAATTACTACACACTGGCCTCTAAACTGCAATCCTCCTGCCTTAGCCTCTGGAATTACAGGCTGTGCCACTACACTGGACAAGGAATCCTTACTCTTAGTCACTGTACTAAATGGCCACCCAAGTCTTTTTTCTCCTTTCCAAACAGTCTCCTTGAACCTGTTCTTGTCACCCTCGCCTTTTACTGACTTCTTTTTTTTTTTTTTTTTTTGGTACCGGGGATTGAACCCAGGGGCGTTCTACCTCCGCGCTACACCCCCGGCCCTATTTTTTATACTTTATTTTGAAACCGGGTCTCACGAAGTTGCGTAGGGCCTCACTAAGTAGAGAGAGAGAGACAGACAGACAGAGAGAGAGAGAGTGTGAGCTGAGGCTAGCCACGAACCCGGATCCTCCGGTCTCCGCCTCCCAAAGTACTGGGATTACAAGTATGCGCCACCACGCCCGGCCCCAAGCCCTATTTTTTTATCCTTTATTTTGAAACCAGGTCTCACTAAGTTGCAGAGGGCCTCACTAAGTAGCTGAGGCTGGCCGCGAACCTGCGATCCTCCTGTCTCAGCCTCCCAAGTACTGGGATTACAAGCGTGCGCCACCACGCCTGGCTCACCCTTTACTGACTTCTGCATGGAGGCATGAAGATGTAAAAAAAATAAAATAAAAAATAACTACACCACTGCTAATGCGTGTTTTTAGTTTATATGCCAGGCCATATGCCAAGCGTTTTGTGTGTATTAACTCACATAACTCCCTGAGCATACTGGTAGAGAGGTACGAAACTTCTCCCCATTTTTTTTCCCTTGGTACTGGGGATTGAACCCAGGGGCATTCTACCTCCAAGCTACACCCCTAACCCTATTTTATATTCTTTATTTGGAAACAGGGTCTCACTAAGTTGTGGAGGGCCTCACTAAGTAGCTGAGGCTGGCCGCAAACCTGGATCCTCTGGTCTCAGCCTCCCAAGTACTGGGTTTACAGGCATGCACCACCACGCCCGGCTAGCTTCTTCCCATTTTACAGATGAGGAAACTAACAGAGCTGAGGGCAGGCGGTTTTGGAGCCAGGGCACCCCTCGGAAGCTCAGCTTTGTCAAGCTCTCTTCCCTCCACGTCAGCTCCCCTCCCTGACCTGACATTTCTCTGGACACTCTGGCCCCTCCGCAGGGTTTTTCTTCCCATCCTGTCCATTCCAGGTTTCTTTCCCCAGTCCCTCCCCAGCTTTGGCAGGCCAAGGCTACAATTTCAAAAGGAGTTGAGTTCCTTTTGGAAAGGGGCTGGGACCGAGCCCCTCCCCTTCCAGTCTCTACCCATAAATACCCCCTGTGTGCAGCGCCCAGGGGCCCTGGAGCAGGCTGATCTGTAATTAGAAACTTCTCTCCCTTCTCTGCAGGAGGAGGGAGGGCTCGGGCAGGGCCCAGCCATTTTGTTTGCCGTGAATTATTCAGGAGATGGGAAGTGGAGTGGAGAGGGCCCCGTGCTGACCAGACCAGCTCAGGCTCTGCTCGAAGCCTCCTGACCCGCCCAGCTGTCCCTTCAGTAGTTCAGTTCCAGGGAATAAACAAACTGTACCAGGCACTTTACAGACAGGGTTTTCAGCAGACCTGGGAGGGGAGGTGCCTTCTCCACCAGAGGGGCGTTGCAGGGACTTAGGATGACAAGGTTAGGAAGAGAGCTGCTGGGTGAGGATTTGAACCCAGGAAGCAGACCTTGGGTGGTGTGTGTGTGTGTGTGTGTGTGTCTGTTATTGAGGATTGAACCCAGGGGCATTATACCTCTGAGCTACAACCTCAGCCCTATTTTATTTCTTGATTTGAAACAGGGTCTCACTAAGTTGTGGAAACCCTCGCTAAGTTGCTAAGGCTGTCCTTGAACCCACGATCCTCCTGTCTCAGCCTCCCAAGCACTGGGATTAGAGGCATGCACCACTGGGATTAGAGGCTTGGGTGCTCATTTTGTGCAATTGCAGCAATGGATGCTGGACAGAGGAGGGAGAGAGGAGAGCCCTGAACGTTCACTGGGGAAAGACAAACGCTTTCCTGCCTCTGCCAGTTCTTGCCAAGTCTCTTCGATGGAGAAAAGAGAAATAATGTGGAAGGAGAGAACTCAACTGAGGGCAGCAACTGGGGGACAAGTAGGTCTTGTTTTAATGCCCCAGCACCAGCCAGATGTGGTGGCACATGCCTATAATCCCAGTACTTGGGAGGCTAAGACAGGAGGATTGGAGGTTCAAGGCCAGCCTCAGCAACTTAGTGAGGCTCTCTGCAATTTAGCAAGACCCTGTTTCAAAATAAAGTAGGACTGGGGGTGTAGCTCAGAGGTAGAATGCCCCTGGGTTCTATCCCAGCACCACGAAAAAACAAACAACGCTCCCAAAAAAACCCGCAGCACCAAAACAAAAAAAAAAAAAAACAATCCTCACAGCCATCTGAGGATGGTTCTATCATGACCACTGAATGGAGAGGGACACCGAGGCTCATAGACATGAAGGGAGTTGGTTGGGGGACACATACAGAAGTCAGTGACAAGCCAGGCATGTTGGTGCATGCTTGTAATCTCAGTATTTGGGAGGCTGAGACAGGAGGATTGCAGGTTCGCAGCCAGCCTCAGCAATTTAGTAAGACCCTCCACAATTTAGTAAGGCCCTATTTAAAAAAAAAATAGGGCTGGGGGTGTAGCTCGGAGGTAGAATGCCCCTGGGTTCCATCCCCAGTACTGCAAAAAAAAAAAAAGTTAGTGAGTAACAGAACAGGAGCTCAAACCGGACATGGTGGCGCATGCTTGTAATCCCAGTACTTGGGAGGCTGAGACAGGAGGAT
>PVJS01048352.1:0-15091 GCA_004027185.1 Glis glis
CCCCTGGGTTCAATACCCGGTGCCGCAAAAAAAAAAAAAAGAAAAATGACTTCCTAGATGGTGTCGGGCACTTCCTGTTTCATCAGGTCAGTGGGCTCATGTCTTAAGTCAACTTTTGCCACTATAACAAACTGCCGTAGCCTGAGTGGCTTAGACAGTAGACATTGACTTTCCCAGGGCCGCGGTACCAGCAGCCCCACTCCCGTGCTGGCTCTCTCTGACGTGCAGATGGCTGCCTTCTTGCGGGGTCTTCACCATGACCTTTCTGCCACGCCACACAGGAGGAGAAAGAGAGTTCTCTCCCTTCCTCTTCTTTTTGTTTACATAGTGGAAAACCATATATTTAGAATTAGCCAGCTGGACTCTGCATAGATGATCCCAATTTTGTTGGTAACGCCCAAAGCCTCATAATCAGGAGCCAGTGGAACACACCTTCTCTCTGTCAGGCCCGATCAGGGCGTTGACCTTGGCCACATCAATGTCATAGAGCTTCTTCACAGCCTATTGGTCTGGTGCTTGTCGGCCTTGACATCCACAGTAAACACAAGTGTGTTGTTGTCTTCTGTCTTCTTCGTGGCTGACTCCTGCATTCAAGCTTGTTTCTCCCGGGGGCGCTCTTCCGAGGGTATTTGAGCTGCCTCCAGAGCCGCAGTGTCTGGGCCGCTGGAAGGTGGGTGAAGTGCAGATCTTTTTGTGGCTGTGGACACCTTTCAACACTGCCTTCTTGGCCTTCAAAGCCTTTGCCTTGGCTTCCCTCTGGGAGGGGCAGGAACTTCCTTCTTTCCTTTCAGCGCATTCAATTTTTTAGGGACACAAATATCCAATCCATTAAAGCCCATACTTTTGTATTATCTGTCTTTTTATGGTGTTAGGATTCATAGTTGGGTGTGACTTCGGTCTGCCTGATCAATGGATTATTATGATGTTATGATATTTCCTCGACCTTTCACCTAATGATGTCAGCAGCTAATGATGATTATTACCTCAGTTCATTATTTCCTTAGGTCTTGCAGATGGCAATAGTCTATCATTTCTTCTGCGTTTATTAGCTATAATTCTTTATACAGAACTTTTACCCTATCAGGTATTTGATTACCTAGAGACAGAGGAGAGATGGGGTAAATATTTTATTTTTTTCCCTTCATTTACTAGTTTTCACAGTGAGCTAGTTATCTAGTGTCCTCCAAAGATAACCCAATGGGGTGCTTTTCTTTGTAATATTATTATAAACTCACAAAAGTTTAGCACATATGATGTATTTCAGTCTATTGCAGTTACAGAATCGGCCCTTTGCATTGACTATTGCTTCCTTTTGACACAGTCCCATTGATCTCTGATTGTTTCCTTACTCTCATGGACAAGATCTTACAGATTCCAGATCTGGGACAAGAAATGGGGCATTTCTTGCCTCATATCTGGAATCAGCCATTTTTATAAGGAGTTCTGAAGAGAACTGTTATTTAGAGACCACAATTTGTGTGCTACAGATATTCACTGCTACTGAGTTAATCGTTGTTTCTAGGCCTTTTCAGTGAGGATTTTGGTATTTTTATTGTGATTTATAAATTCTACAAATGTCTGAATTTGAAGCTTCAGTGGAATATCAAGGGATGGAAATTACTCTCCGACCATTCACAAAAGGGTATTGTAAAAATAGTCCCTTACTCTCCACTTTTCTCTACATATTTGCATTTTCTAAGGTCTATTTACTTCAGGAAGCTGGAATCAAGACTGACAGCTCCCAAGAATATGTCTTCCTCCTTCCTGACCAGAGAGGGACTGGGACTCTGGTCCCAAATGCATAAATCCAGAGGGGCTCTAATTGGGGTAATTCAGGTGTCTATTGCAGAATCCATCAGCTGGTGGCCATGGGGATGCAAACTGGTCACATTCCTGCCCCTAGACAAAGCTCTCCAGCCATAGAGACGGAGTCCTCTCAGACATGGAAGTCCTGCTAGAAGCCCCTGCTTGAGGTGGAAGAGTTAGGAGTAAATAGCACAACAGTATAGCTGTCCCTTGCTGCTATTCACCTTCTCTCTTTTCCTTGTTATTCTTTAGTCCCAAGGGATCTACTTGTAGTTGTGCTATGTATTTTGTTAAATTTTATTAATGTTAGGGATATGCAGTCTAAAACACCAACATACTTGTACTTATTATCCATTGCTAAGATCACTTCATTCAATCGGGTCTATTCTTTTTTTTCTTTTTTTTTTTTTTTTGTGGTACCGGGGATTGAACGCAGGGGCGTTCTAGCTCTGCGCTACACCCCCGGCCCTATTTTTTATACTTTATTTTGAAACCGGGTCTCACGAAGTTGCGGAGGGCCTCACGAGGTAGAGAGAGAAAGAGAGAGAGAGAGCTGAGGCTGGCCGCGAACCCGGATCCTCCGGCCTCCGCCTCCCAAAGTACTGGGATTACAAGCGTGCGCCACCACGCCCGGCTTCAGTCAGGTCTATTCTGAACTTCACTACCAGATAATTTTTTCTAAAGTCCAATTTGGAATCGGTTTATTCTCTAGCAGAAAAGCCTGTAGTGGCTCCCACTACCACCACAACTTTTCCCCCAAACATCTTTCATGGATCACAGCATCTAAGATGCACCTGGAGGTGACCTAGTGTAGCCTCCCTCATCTTACTGATGGGGAAACTGAGGTCCCAGAAGATGCTGTGACCTGCAGACACAAGAGGGCGGAGCTGCATTGTCTAGCGCTCCTTCCCCTTGGTTGAGTTCTAGTTGTGTCCTTGGCTCATCTCTTTTCAATAGACACAAAACTCTAATGCCTCACAGTGTTGTCAGTAATTCCCTAATGTTTCCCTGGAATTCCTGACCTCACACCCTCTATTTCTAACTGGCACATTTCCATCTTCCTGATGGACACCGCCCAGCACTCCAGTGATCTCACTCTCGCCTGTGTGGAGATGATTTAGGTGATGTCTAAGCCATGGCGCGGCCTCTCCAGAGCCCCACCCAGCAGCCTGCCCTCTTCCGGGCTTCTGTGGCTCTAACTCCCTTGTTTCCACGGCATGAAGCCACACGCAGGTGTGTTTCCTCAGGGAGCTGCTGTGGAGGACGGCACTCAGTAGGATATTTTTACACGAGTTGAATATCCCTTATGTGAAATGCTTGAGAACAGAAGCATTTCAGATTTTGGAGTGTTTCTGATTTGAGAATATTTGCTTAGACTTTACAGATTGAGCATTCCTAATCCAAAACCTGAAATGCTCCCAAATCCAAAACTCTTTGAACATTACGTTGGTCTTCACAAGGCTTCAGATTTTGGAGTTTCCGGTTAGGGATGCTCAGCCTGTGTAAGGTCCAGCTCTTGTGCTCAAGACGGGATGCTGGACCGGACGTGGTGGCGCACACTTGTAATCCCAGTACTTGGGAGGCTGAGACCCGAGGATCCGGGTTCACGGCCAGCCTCAGCTACTTAGTGAGGCCCTCCGCAACTTAGTGAGACCCTGTTTCAAAATAAAGAATAAAAAATAGGGCTGGGGGTGTAGAATGCCCCTGGGTTCAATCCCTGGTACCACAAAAAAAAAAAAAAGATGCCGTTCAGGAGGTGCCACAGTCACTGATCTTGGAAAGGTTTCTATTGAAACATCCAAGAAGTATATTCTCTGTATGTACAAAAGAAAATAAGGCATTTTGGTACAGCGATCAAGAAAAACTATAGTTTCTAGGGATGAATTTTTTTTTTTTTTTGCGGTATCGGAGATTGAACCCAGGGGAATTCTACCTCTGGGCTACACCCCCAGCCCTATTTTTTATTCTTTATTTTGAAACAAGGTCTCACTAAGTTGCAGAGGGCCTCACTAAGTAGCTGAGGCTGACGGCAAACCCAGATCCTCTGGTCTCAGCCTCCCGAGTACTGGGATTAAAAGCATGTGCCACCACGTCCAGCTGAGGGATGGATTTTTATTGATGGTGACTCTATAAATTAATGAAAAAAGACCCTGGCCCTGTCTTATATTTTGGGTACTTTACTGTAGATACTATTATGTATTTTTTATTTCATTTCCCTCGCAGAAAGTTGTTTGTCTTTCTCCCCTTCTTGCTTGGTTTAAGGTGCTGAATTTGCTGGGGTTTTTCTGTTACAAAACAGGTTGGCCAGGCCAAAGATGAGCTGCTGACCAGTCAGCTGATTGACCACCTGATGGGGGAGAGCGACGGCATGCCTAAGGTACGGAAGTCCGTGTCACCTCCGAGTTCACCTGTAGACATGGTTCTCGCCTGTCACACCGTTGCAATGTCAACTTGTAAAATTGTCTCTCTGAAAGTAGCCGCAGGTCATCTAGGCAGACCCTGCTTGCTAGAGGAAAGCATGTATATGCATTCTTTAAAGTTGGCGTTCCACCTGTGAAATAGCCATGCCCTCCAGAAAGCAGTCCTCTCCAACCACGACTTTTCTCAGATGTCAAAGTTTTATTCCTTCTAGAATTATGAAAAACGATCACTGAAACTGTGACTTAGCGCTGAACTTTAAAAATCAGTGTGCTTCGTTCATACTTGAAAAATTAGGGAAATTAACAAAAATCATATTAAGCATAAAATTGACTCACTGTAAAGTAGACAATAATGGCCAAGAGCATAATTTTAAAATATGAGACTCCCTGAGGGTTCTGCGGAAATCGGTCTTCTCCCCATCCCAGTGAGGACAGCCTGGCACCGTGAGGACGCCCAGAGCAGTTTCTCCCCCTGGACGTTCACCTTCAAGGAGATCCGCTTGTGAAAGATCGCAAGCCACTGATTTGAAGAGAGGATGACACCCTGTCACAGCTGGAGAGGATGGTAGAACCCCCAGCGCATTTCCTTGATCTTACAGATAAAGCCACTGAGACCCAGGGAGGCTAAGTTGACTTTCCAAAGAACATAGGCCCTGGAGTCATTCCAAACCACCTCCTACTAAGCCCACTTATTCTAATAACCCAGAAGCCAGCATCAAGCACATGATGAAATGGTCTCAAGTTGCACTAGGAGTGGGAAGTGGTCAAACGCCAAAGAAAATTATATAGAATGGAGAAAATTTACATACCTGTGTATGTATGTGACATCTTTGAAATGTTGCAAAGTTGGTAGATGTATAAGAATACATTTTGCTTCCAAGCACATGAGACCCTCTGCGGGTGGGGGCAGGAACACGGGCTCTGCCTCCCCATCACTGTGGCCCCAACCCCCGTGCTGCCCTCTCTATTGTGTTTCAGTTTGTCACCCATGAAATTAGGGTAATAATCGTCCCTCTGGGACAGGTCTGAGGATTTGAGTTTATATTAAGTACTTAGATGCTACCTGACACATATTAACCTCTGGATAAATGTTGGATAAGCTAATTCTGTTCTTGAGTTTTAAAATCAATATCAATTCTCAGTTGCTGACAGATGAATGTGATTTTAACTGAAATGGAAAGAGTGTGCTAGGAAAGGTAGAATTATAGGTGTTTCTCCCCTTCAGTATTGAAGAAAGTGACATTTCTTTAATGGTCTGTATGTTAGGATGCCAAATACCTGTTCCGCTTATACATGGCCCTAAAACAATACCGAGAGGCTGCCCGGACCGCCATTATAATTGCCAGAGAAGAGCAGTCTGCAGGTAGGTCCCTCATATAAATATTTTTTGTTTGTTTTTTATGATGTTGGAGATCAAACCCAGGGCCTTGTGGATGCTAGGCCAGCATTTTACCACTGAGCTACATCTCCAGACCCCTATCCCTATTATCTCTTTTTCTACCCAGGTAGGTAGTAGAATCAAGACCCAATCCCTTTTCCGATCAGGAATAAGTAGCCAGTTTCTAATCTAGGCTTGCTTTGAACCCAAAAGACTAAAGAAATGGCTCTCTCTAGGTTTCAGAGAAGTCAAATAACTGACCATCACAGGGCATGTGGAATAACTGGACCAAGGCTCCCTTCTTGGTCGCTGCTCCACCCCTCCTTTGCAACCTCACAGTTTCTGACTCCGGGACTACATAACGACCTCTCCAGCCCACAATCCCTGTCTATAAACACAGCATTTGCTTTCAGTTCCCTGTATTTGGCCTTCAGAACATGAGGTATTAGAAGGTGGAAGGTAATCGTGCTGTATTATTATAGACCTGGTTCTTTATAACCTACAGGATTATTTTTATAGACTCTCCAGAATGGTTTTGTTTGCTTATGTACTTGGTAAATATTTACTGAATAAGTCAGAATTAGTCTAATATCTTCACTATTTTTACAAGCCAATTCTCTTAAATGTTCATAAATCTGGAACACAATTTCAGGAAACATGCAGTTAACAAAGACATTACCTTATCCAGCTTGTGTTGAGCTAACACCTCCTGACTGTCAGATGCTGCGAGGAGCTCAGGACACAGGGAGACTGGGCCACAGTTCTGCCTGATTTGATGGGGGAGACGGTGAATTCAGAGTCATTGTCCAGGGTGATGAGTGCTAGACTAGGATGAGAAATATGATTTAAAGACACCCGGAGAGAGGGTCTAGGGCATGCTGAGGGCTGGGGGTGGGAGAGTCAGAAGAGGGAAATGGGGGATGGCAACAAGCTCCAGTTGAGTTTGAAAGGACAAGAGAGCAGGAGACGAGAAGGGTGCCTGGGAGAGGAGGTGAGGATGGGGAGGGTGTCTGACAGAGGGTACATGAGGCTGTGCCATTTCCCTGAAGGAGCAGCATGGGAAGTTAACAAGAGTCGAAGGTGGGCAGGGACAGATCCTGCGGGACTTAGGTCCTCTACTGAGGATTTTACCTTATTCCTTTGAAGGGTTTTTTTTTGTGGTGCTGGAGATTGAACCCAGGGCCTTGTGCACAGGAGCAAGTGCTCTACCACTGGAGGTAGACCCCAGTCCCTTCGGAGGGGGTTATGGAAGGGTGTGTGTGACATGGAGGTGTTGGGCTTGGGCAAGGCCGGAGGTTTTGGAAAGCTTCTGACATGTGAAGAAAGCTCCGCAGGAATGTGGATTAGCCCAGCACTGCCCAGAGGAAGAGGAGCAGCATCGGTGGCATGAGGAGCGGAGGCTGAATTTGAAGGACTCGGAACTCAGTGACCTGGTGCACTTGGGTGGGGTGTGTGTCCTGGGGAAGAGTGAAACAACTATGAGGACACCACTGGTTTTTTCCCAGGGGGACTGACTAGTTCCTCTGTATTAGTCCTCATTAAAATTGGAAAAATTATTAAATAACTATCTAGAAGAAATGGTTAAAGTATTGAAAT
The DNA here is from genome assembly GCA_004027185.1 of Glis glis. Taxonomy (NCBI): domain Eukaryota; kingdom Metazoa; phylum Chordata; class Mammalia; order Rodentia; family Gliridae; genus Glis; species Glis glis. The sequence continues at coordinate 7,201 of PVJS01048352.1, forward strand.
AACAAAATCTACAAGTTCACTTTTGCTGGGCGTGGTGGCGCACGCTTGTCATCCTAGTACTTGGGAGGCTGAGACCGGAGGATCCGGGTTCGCAGCCAGCCTCAGCTACTTAGTGAGGCCCTCTGCAACTTAGCGAGACCCGGTTTCAAAATAAAGAATAAAAAATAGGGCTGGGGGTGTAGCTCGGAAGTAGAATGAATGCCCCTGGGTTCAATCCCCGGTACCACACACAAAAAAGTTCACTTTTGAAAGTCCTCAGATTTCATCTTTTGCAGTAATATCCTTTTACCACCTTTTTTCAAGGAAACTATCGGAATGCACACGACGTTCTCTTCAGTATGTATGCAGAACTTAAATCCCAGAAAATCAAAATTCCCTCCGAGATGGCCACCAACCTCATGATCCTGCACAGTTATGTGCTAGTGAAGGTGAGGCCCGGGCGTCACGTGGCAACTAAAACTGTGGGAAGTGCCACATGGGGACCCCTGTACTTCTCTCTTATCCCCACCCCCACTTCAGGGGCCCCTCATCTCACGCCCAGGGGCCTGCAGTGGCTGCATAGCCTGGCCCCTGCTGACCCTGCAGCCTCACAGAACCCACCCAGTGGGCTCAGGCCTTCCACCCACTGCTGCCCTTTGCCCCACTAGCGGCACCCTCTGCTTTTAACAAATTATCCTCTCTTTCTGCCTAACTCTTGGCTCACTCAGCTTTTAGGTGTCACACCAACTTAGTGAAATTAGAATGACTAGTCTCCCAATAATGGCCAGTATGCGATGGACCCGGGAATTGAATTCATGTCAAGTGGTTAAGGGCAAAGTGAAGCAGAGACTAGAACAGGTGAGGCTGGAGGAGGAAAAAGGGAGAAATCCACAGTGGCATGAGCCAGGAGAGGCTGCAAGCAGCTCGTGACGGCCCTGTTCTGGGCCACCATCAAGGAGTCCTTTGGGGGAACAAAGCATGAATTGGGGTTAACCTAAGCCTGTAAGAAGAGTAAGAGATGTCATTTATTTCAGATCCATGTTAAAAGTGGAGATCACATGAAAGGGGCACGCATGCTCATTCGGGTGGCCAACAACATTAGCAAATTTCCATCACGTAAGTACTGTCTGAATGGAGCTCCACACTTGTCCCCGAGTGCAGCTGTGGGGTGTGTACCCACAGACTCGAGCAGCCAGTGTCCAGAGCTCTCCGTGCATCTTAGCTCATTTAGTCTTCACAGCTACCCAGGAAGTGGTATGTCGGGGGGCCCAAGACCACGCCCTGGTTTGATGTTTCTTCACTAGGAGGAGTCTCAAGACTCAAGAGATAACAGTGCTAAAGGCTGAGACCCATTACAACAACAGGATACAAAACAGAATCGGCAAGAGGACTAGGTGCACAGGGCAACGTCTAGAGGAAACCAGGCATAGGCGGTGGTGTCAATCCTCCAGGGGTGCGTTGTGACAATTCTGTGTGCCAGTATGCTCATGAGACTTAGCACCCAGGGATTTTAATGGCAGCTGGCCACCAAGGAGCCCCTGCCTGGCCTGTGCCCCGCCTCCCAGTAAGCAGGTATCCGGTATAAATCATTGTGTAGACAAAGATTTTAGGCATGCGGAGCCACTCTACAGTTCAGGAATTGGAGAGAACCCTTCCTAAATCCAAGTGCCCAGATGCAAGCCAAGGGCCAGCCATCCACGCAGGTCTCCATGCGGATGCTTTCTGCACACATGGGCACTATGGTTATTCTCCATATTTTACAGATAAGCAAACCGGGGCAAAGGACATGAAAAGTAACATCTCCCCAAATCACACTGTCAGCTAATTAAAGTCTAATTCTTTGTTCTCGGCCACAGAAGGACAGGGCCTCTGAAAAATGTCCCATTATTCTAAAAGACATGTCATTGTAACATTCTAAATGGATAGACTTTGTCTTATAATGTGACAGGTGTCAGCAAACTTTTTCTGTGAAGGGTCAGATGTTAAATATTGTAGGCTATGTGGGCCAATCGGTCTGTTGCAACTACTCAACTCTGCCATTTTGCCATGAATGCATGAATGAGCAGGGCTGGGCTCCAGTAGAACTTTATTTTTTGGATGTAGAAATTTGAACCTCAGCTGGATGTGGTGGTGCACGCTTGTAATCCCAGTACTTGGGAGGCTGAGACAAGAGGATCACAGGTTCATGGCCAGCCTCGGCTACTTAGTGAGACCCTGTTTCGAAATAAAGAATAAAAAATAGGGCTGGGGGTGTAGCTCGGAGATAGAATGACCCTGGGTTCAATCCCCAGTACCGCCAAAAGGTTTTAACATATCACAAAATAGTTTTCTGACTTTTTTCCAATCATTTAAAGATGAAACCATTCTTAGTTCATGGTCCAAATAGAAGTCAGAGGGCCAGATTTGGCCCATGGTTCTTAATTCACTAACCCTTGTTCTCTAAATGTACTTTTTGTTACATGAAAAGGACTTAATACCATTTGGCAAAGGGTGGGACAGGACAAGCACTTTCATGAATGCGGGTGGGGATGGAAATTGATGTAGCTTTGCTAGGAAGCAATTTAGTAATTTGCAGTGAGAGTAATTTTTAAAAGGTTGTGTCCTTTGAGCCAATTTTGGGTATGTATTCTAAAGAAAGAATTGGGTGCCTGCAGAAAAATTACTGCATAAAGTTGTTAATTTTCAAAACCCACTTGTCAGCAGTCCTGTCAAATGCAAAAGTGTATCTCAGATGTGAAGGAGCCTCACACCAGTGCTACCTCCAGCGGTGTAGGTTGTGGTGTCACGGGGCAACACTTGTTCAATCATGGGAGAGACATTTAATGAGGAGTCGGCCTGACTCCACTGCAGTGCCCTTTCCTCATTAAGCAGACCATATCTGGGTCTTTGCAGAAAAAAAGCAAAGCTCAGAGAAGTGTGATCATGTCTTCTACTGAACCAGGGATGAAGTCACACATATCACTGAGGACAGGTGCCTCTGTCCTGTTTGTATTGCAGACATCGTGCCAATCCTGACGTCCACTGTGATCGAGTGTCACAGGGCGGGCCTGAAGAACTCTGCCTTCAGCTTTGCAGCCATGTTGATGAGACCTGAGTACCGCAACAAGATAGACGCCAAGTACAAGAAGAAGATCGAGGCGATGGTCAGGTAGGCAGAGACAGCTGCTTCTCTCTAATTCCATTTTATAATGGTATTTTTCAAAATGGAGCTGCTAATGCTCAGGCTCAATAAGAAAGTGGACAGGGGAAGACTATATTCAGCTACTAAGCAACAGAAAACCCAACAATGTCTTAAACAAGTAGGAATTTATGTGACTCATACACAAGGCATCATAGTCCAGGCCTGGTGCCACCAAGCGCAGACCCCACTGTCTCCAGCTGTGCTATCCACAGCATGATTTCCTCCTCGTGGTTGTAAGACAGCTGCCACACCCACAGACATCACATCCCCGTTCAAAGCAGGAAGAAGCAAGCGGAGGGATTAAAGGACTGAAGGGCCTTTGCCTTTTCGTTCAAGAAGGCGCCGTCTCCGGGACTGACAGTTCACCTGCTTGGCCACACAGAGCCTCTAGCTGCAGAGCATACTGCTGAGTGGAAACAGTTCTCTTAGCAGAGGAGAGAAGAGCTATGCCACGGAGTGATGAATAAAATAGTGGATCTTCTCAGTGTGAGAACTCCATATTAATACAGCCCTTCACCAGCAGAGTCCAGATCCCATGCAGCCAGCCCCAAAGGCACATAAGGCATGTCCTCTCTTCACAAAGTGGCCAGCGGCCTGATTTTCTGAAGGAAAATGAAGAAAAAGCAATAGCATCTACAAAAGGGAAAATTGCATCATGTAGCAGTTCTGAACTGCTTGTTCATAGTAGTGATGACAGTCAGGGTGCCCAGAGGCCACATTGTGACCGGGGACCCAGCTGTCCCTGAATCTAGACCCAGGCCTTAGGCCAGGGAAATGGCAAATGGCAAATGGAAGCAAATAACACTCTAGTTTTAACTGGACCCAGGACCAACCCTCATGGCGGAGAACTTTGAAGCTGGATAGGGCTACATGAACCCTCCTTTAATTAAAAGCTGATAAGCCTAAGTGGCTTCAGACCAAATTCATCTGACCCAGTGTAGCTGTGAGCCTGGAGAGAGTGATAGCAAAACGCAGGGGCGGCTCAGTATTGCGCCTACCGTGGCTCTTAGAGTCCATCAGTCTCCCCACTAGAGTGAGTGGATATAGCTGCGTGGTCTAAAATGGTGACCATTAGTCACGTGTAGCTTTTGCAGAGGGCCTCGCTAAGTTGCTGAGGCTGGTCCCAAACCTGTGATCCTCCTGTCTCAGCCTCCCAAGTACTGGGATCACAAGTGTGTGCCACCCCACCCGGCTAAGTGTGCCTCTTATAGAAATGAACTTTAAAACTTAGTTCCCCACACTACCCATATATCAAACGTTCAAAAGCTACATGTGGCTCGTGCCTACCGTATTGGACAGCACAGAATTAGAACATTTCCACCGTCACCAGAACTTCCACTAGGACAGTGCTGGATGGCCTTTACTACTTCAGTTCCACAAAAGGGAGATGGGGGGGGGTTCCAGGCTCCCCACTACAGGGGCACAGGGGAGGAGAGAGCAAGACCTGCCAGTGTTTCCTGCCATTTAACATGCTGGGAACTCCAACTCCTGACCATGGCCCAGATCATACCTGGAGCCAATCCTAAGTCTCTTCCTCTTTCCTGGAACTGAATCTAAGAGTTTGTGGTGAGCTGGGAAATATCTCCATTTGCCTACAAAGTAGGTGATTACATGGTCATTTCCAAATGCGCTTTCTCTCTGCTACCCATGTGCCATGAAATAATGTGGTGTTTCCAAATGACATGTGATGTTTTCTCCAGGAGACCAGATACATCTGAGACAGAAGAGGCCACGACCCCGTGTCCATTCTGTGAATTTCTTCTCCCAGAGTGTGAACTCCTGTGTCCTGGATGTAAAAACAACATTCCCTACTGTATCGCGACAGTAAGTTTATTTATAATAACCTCCCTTTCCATTTGAATACTTGATGTACGTACGTCAACATCTTCTTCATCTCTGAAATAATATCCCTCAAACTTCCTACAAAACTTACCATATAACCTCATGGTCAACAAAGTTGAAAGTTATATTCAAAGCATATAAGAATGCAGGCAAAGGCACTATCTAGAAGGCACTGGGAGGCAGAAGGGCAGACTTGGGAACCAAAAGGTCCTGAGCTCAAATCCTTGGTCCGCCACCTACTGGCTGCATAACTTGGTACAATTTCTCACCTCGCTGGGTCCAGCTTAACAGCACCTTCCTACTGTGCTCAGATGGATGGTAACACGGAGGAGGCCTCAGGGCAATACCTGGCATGCTGTAGTATTTCATAAGTGGGAGTTTTTATTAGTTTTAATATGAAGACCTGCTGTCAGGAAACTTTAAAAACATCAAATTATTTGTCAACCACTGGGCTAATATAAGCCCTGTTTTAAAGCTCTATTTTACATCAGTACCTAAGTCTATAGTTAGGTGATGATGTGAAAAAATTGAAGATTACTGTATTTAAGCCTGCATCTGGTAAGTAAAATCCAGCATTCGTACTTCTAGTGCTATCTCTTTCTAGGCAGTTACCCGTGTACATGAAATAGCAATAATTTAATAATTTAGAGGCCTGGCTTTTAACTGTAATTCAGTTATTATAATTGAATAATACTGGTTTTTAAAAATAAAGATGAATTTTACTCTTAAATTTACTCTGTTTCCAGGGTCGGCATATGTTGAAAGATGATTGGACAGTGTGTCCGCATTGTGACTTTCCTGCACTCTATTCAGAATTTAAGATGTAAGTGTACATCCTTTCACCCAGTCACAAAATTTACCCCAAAATGGGCCTTTCATTCTACGACTCCTTTATTCTGAAATCTCCTTATTTCTTCGTGTTGCTAAAGACCCAAACTGTCTTCTTGGAAGAACCTTCTATGCCTTTTGAGAACATTATCCTTAAGAGGATCTTGCATGAGAATGAATAGTTCTAATTCTTAGATTGCATAGAAGCCAGGTGTGGTGGTGCACACCTGTAATCCCAGTACTTGGGAGGCTGAGACCGGAGGATCACAGGTTCAAGGCCAGACTCAGCAACTTAGCAAAACCCTATTTCACAACAAAAAAATAAAAAGGGCTAAGAGGTAGAATGCCCCTGGGTTCAATCTCCAGTACTAAATTGCATCATGAACTTGTGTTAAGAGGTGTAGACAGACAATAGTTGTTTTTCACCCCAAAGTGAAGGAAGATTGTATATTTAACTTACTCTGCATTTCCCTCCCCCAAACAGCATGCTAAACACTGAAAACACATGTCCTATGTGTTCAGAAAGATTAAACTCTGCTCAACTGAAACACATTCCAGACTGTACCAAGTACCTGCGGATAGAGATGGAATAGTGAGAAGCGCATGTGGGTAAGTGCCAGACCTTCGCTCACGATCCCCACACTCCAGGGCACACGTACTCCACAGGGAGGCAGTGTCTCTAGCTCAGAAGCCTAAAGCCCTGCTCAGTCAGGAGATTCTTTTACTAAAAGAAAAAAATGTTCAGCATAATTAATCCCTGACCCAGCATCTCGCACATAACCTGCTCTCAGTCCTTCCTCCCTCTGCAAATGGCAGCTCTGTCCACCCAGTTAGGACAGAAGCCAGAATGCTGCCTTGACTCTCACCCTGGCTCCCCGGCCCCATCAGTCGAAGTCCAGTCTGTCCAGTCCCCTTCCTATACCCTCCAGTGACTTTACGAGCTGTGCGGGGCTCTGTGAGCTGGCCCAGGCCCTCCTCCTGCCTCATCTCAGTACTCCTTGTGCTCACCATGCGACAGCCCCATTGGCCATGTCGCTGTTCTCAAACACTGTCGTCCATCTTACATCCCCACTAGTAATGTACGAAGGTTTCTCCACATCCTCGACAATACCTGTCACTGTCTGCCTTTTTTATTAGTCATCTTAGTGGGTGTTTAGTGCTATTTCACTTTGGTCTTGATTTGCTGATGATAAGGAGCATCTTTACACGTGCTTGTTGGCCATTTGTCTATTTCTTTGAAGATAAATATACAAGTCCTTCAACCATTTTTAATTGGATTCTCTTTGTTGTTGAGTTATAGGAGTTCTTCATATATTCTAGATAACAAGTCTTAATCAGAAATATGATTTGCAAGTATTTTCTTTCTGTGTTTCTTTACTTCCTTTAATATCTGTGGCACAAAAGTTCATTTTGATGAATTCCAATTTATTTTTTCCTTGGTTGCTTGTGCTTTTCCTATCATATCTAAAAAATTATTGCTAAGCCGGGTGTGGTGGCACACACTTGTAATCCCAGTACTTGGGAGGCTGAGATCAGAGGATCCAGGTTCCTGGCTAGCCTCAGCTACTTAGTGAGGTCCTCCACAACTTAGTGAGACCCTGTTCCAAAATAAACAATAAAAAATAGGGCTGGGGGTGTAGCTCGAAGGTAGAATGCTCCAGGTTCCATCCCCAGTACCAAAAAAAATAAAAAATGATTGCTAATCCAAGGTCATGAAGGTTTATACTGTGTTTCCTTCTAGGAATTCATAGTTGTCACTCTTAAACTGTCTTTGATCCTTTGTTTTTGTTGTACTAGGGGTTGAACCCAGGGGCATTCTACCTCCAAGCTACACCCCCAGCCCTATTTTATTTCTTATTTGGAAACAAGGTCTTGCTAGGTTGATTAGAGTCTCACTACTTGCTGAGGCTGTCCTCGAACCTACAATCCTCCTGCTCCGCCTCCCTAGTACTGGGATTACAAATGTGTGCCACCACACCCAGCCCTCTTGATATTTTATAATTGTCAGTACAGAAGTCTTTCATTTCCTTTTTTTTTTTTTTTGCGGTAGCGGGGATTGAA
>PVJS01048353.1:0-15090 GCA_004027185.1 Glis glis
AAGTTGCAGAGGGCCTCACTAGGTAGAGAGAGAGAGAGAGAGAGAGAGACAGGGGGAAAGAGAGAGAGAGAGAGAGACAGCGAGCGAGAGCTGAGGCTGGCCGCGAACCCAGATCCTCCGGTCTCCGCCTCCCAAAGTGCTGGGATTACAAGCGTGCGCCACCACGCCCAGCCTATTTTTTATTCTTTATTTTGAAACAGGGCTTCACTGAGTTGTGGAGGGCCTCATTAAGTAGCTGAGGCTGGCCGCAAACCTGGATCCTCCGGTCTCAGCCTCCCAAGTACTGGGATTACAGGCATGCACCACCACGCCCGGCCTGTCTAGAATTTTATTAAAAAATGTAAAAGAAGCTGGGCATGGTGGAGCACGCCTGTAAACCCAGTACTTGGAAGCCTGAAATAGGAGGATTGCAGGTTCGAGGCTAGTCTTAGCAACTTAGCGAGACCCTCAGCAACTTAGTGAGACTCTCTTTCAAAATAAAAAATAAAATAGGGCTGAGAGTTTAGCTCAGAAATAGAATGCCTCTGGGTTCAATCCCCCCCAAAAAGGCAAATGATTGACCAGATTAGAAAATCACTATTCTGCAACCTGTAATAAATTAATGGGTCTACATAACACTCATCAATGATTGCTAAAATCATAGGTAAAAATTGATGGGAGAGTTTCTAAATGGAGGGATATGGTGGATAATTCCTACATCTACTGATCAATCTCAGTATCACTAAAAATGGGTAACTAGGGTAGGTATGATGTGCATGGTTCAAGGAAACACACAGTACCAACTATAAAATTTTCTTGATAAGAAAACTGAACTTGATGGAGCCTCCAGATCTAACTACCCGTTGACAGGCAACATGGGGTGTCAAAGGGACAAGTTAAATGACACCACAAGGAAGCAAGCAGCTAAATTCAGAATGAAATACATTCTAAAGAGCAAATGACCTGGTGTCTCCAACAAATTAACAGCATGAGAAACAGGGGTATGGTAAGAAAGCGTGGGTATGATAGAATAAAAAGAGATTTAAGAAATATAAAACCCAAATATAATGTGTGGACTTTGTTTGGATCCTAACTGGTACTATCCAAATACAGAGGCAATTAGGGAAATTTTAATATGGGTTGTACATGAGCTGATATTAAAGGTTTCTTAATAATTTCAGTAGATATGACAAGAGCAGTGTGTGTGTGTGTGTGTGTGTGTGTGTGTGTGTGTGTATGTGTGGTGTGTGTGTGTGTGTGTGTGTGTGTGTGTGTGTGTGTTAAGGCCAGATCAGTTAGAGATGCAGCCTGAGGTTTTTCCTCCCCTGCCCTTTTCTTTCTATACTGGAGATTGAACCCAGGGGCATTCTACCTCTGAGCTATACCCCTATCCCATTTCTATTTTTATTTTTTATTTTGAAACAGGGTCTCACTAAGTTGTTGAGAATTTCACTAAATTGCTGAGGCTGGTCTCAAACCTGTGATCCTGTCTCACACTCCCAAGAACTGGGATTACAGGAGTTCGCCACCATGCCTGAATGAGCAAACAATTTCTTGAAGTACATTTATATGTGAAACAGAGTTTGTTTTCATATACTCTGGTGGGGGAAAGCAGGCATGAAAAGTAGGGGAAGCAAGATAACCACTGAAGCAGAGTGACAGAAAGAGGGGGTTCATTTTCCTTGTTTCTCCACTTTCATGATTGTTCCTCAACACCCTCTACAGAATCGAACTTGGCACGGACTGCGATCCAGAAGCGTTCCTCAACTAACCAAGGTGCGCCAGTGCTGCTGGCTCAGGAGCACCTTGCCATACCAAAGCCATTCACGCTGCGGAACTCACCTGCTTGGAGGGTAACTGCTTTTTCTCTTGCTTCCACTGGTTTATCTGGGGCTTTGGTTTCTTGGAAGGGAGGGGTTTCACTTTGCCTTTGTCCCGCAACCTGAAACAAGATGGCCAAGTAAGTGTCACTGAGTCCTTCCTTTAATTGGAATGCCTAGGTTCTCTCAGCTTGGGAGATAAATTCCTTTTTTACACTGGCACTTTCTAAGTCCAAGATAAGTCATTCTAAAATAGGATCCTGCAACAGGCAGTCCTAAGGCTCAACCAACATTTGTGTACTTAGTGTTTTTGGTTGTTGTTGCTGGTTTTGCTTAAAACTTCATGGGACTCACAAAAACCTTCATTTATTTAACAAGTATTTTATAAAGCTCTACTTTTATACATAGCACTAATCTATTGTGCCAAACAGAAATTACAGGTGAACTTAACATATGTGGCCTCAGCTGACAGAGCTGGCCACTAGGATAGGAGGAAGCCTTCAAAAGAGAAAAATGACATGAAAGTCAGCCCTGGAAGGCTCCTCCAAGGCTCCCTGTCATTTGATCCAAGAGTAACACTTCTGCTGGTATAGAAAAGACTTGTGTGTTAACCCCTGTGTGAGACCAGCACAGCACTAAGAATCCTTTCATCCAAACAAATGCCTCAAAGAGGAAAAGAGCTATGCAAAGACAAATGTGCTTAAACCCACTCTTGTTCTATGCCGCCCTCCTGCACCTCACCTTATTTTGGGGCCTCGGTGTGAGGGGAGCACCAGGACCTTTCTTCTCTTCTTTCCATCGGGCAGTTCCACCTGCTCCACTTCCGCCTTGGTCTGGAACCCGGTCCACGAAGTTGAGCCTGCCTTCTTCCCCTTCGGCTCTAGGGGGGCCATGCTCTGTTCCTGCGTGTGATTTTGGGCTGCCTTCTGTTGCTTGTCTTTTCCAGGCTCTTTTTGCTCCTTTTGGGGCTCACCAGTTGCAGGCTTCAATCTCGTTTTTTGCTACACAAAACAAGAAACTGCCATCTGTTTTCTGGAAGAGGTTTGTTCACTGGAAATACTCAGCAGAAAAGGAGCATTATGTGAGCTTGAAGAAAGAAGGGGGGATTCTTCCTTCATACAGTTGGAGACTACAGAAAAGCGAATACAAGCAGCTCACAAGCCCTGCCATAGTGACAGATGGTTACCGGGAGGGGACACAAAATATTCACTCCCCTTGCCATAGCATAGAAACGGGCAGAGAGTACTTGCCCAAGACTCAAAGGCAGTGGCGGGGACAATTGCAAAGGTGTAACAAACATGGAAGGGGACCATGAGGGGAAAAAAGAAAGCAAAAAAGAAATATTTATTAAAGGTGTAGAATTTTCAGCCAAGCATGGTGGTGCACGCTTGTAATCCCAGTACTTGGGAGGCTGAGACAGGAGGATTGCAGGTTCGCAGCCAGCCTCAGCTACTTAGTGAGGCCTCCGCAACTTAGTGAGACCCTGTTTCAAAATAAAGAATAAGAAATAGGGCTGGGTGTATAGCTCAGAGGTAGAAAGCCCCTGGGTTCAATCTCCAGTACTGCAAAAAAAAAAAAAAGAATTTTTCAAAATCAATGACAGACACTAAACCAGATCTAGGAGCTGAAAAAACAAAAGGAAGAATACCAAAATTTGACATCTAGGCATATCATAGTCAAACTTAAGAAAATCAAAATTCTAAAAGGAAACAGGGGAGTAATTTTACCTGCAGAGAAACAAAGATAAGATTATACTAGATTTCTCTTCAGCGACCATGTAAGCAAGAAAAGACTGCAGTGGGATATTTAAAGTTTTGAAAGAAAAAAACCCCACCAACCTAGAACTCTGTATCCAAGGAAATTATCTTTAAAAATGAAAGAAAAATGTGCCAGGCGTGGTGGCGCACGCTTGTAATCCCAGTACTTTGGGAGGCGGAGACCAGATGATCCGGGTTTGCGGCCAGCCTCAGCTCTCTCTCTCTCTCTTTCTCTCTCTCTCTCTCTCTCTCTCTTTCTCTCTCTCTCTCTCTCTCTCTCTCTCCGTGTCTCTCTCTCCCCCTAGTGAGGCCCTCCGCAATTTCGTGAGACCCGGTTTCAAAATAAAGTATAAAAAAAATAGGGCCAGGGGTGTAGCACGGAGGTTGAACGCCCCTGGGTTCAATCCCCGGTACCGCAAAAAAAAAAATAAAAATGAAAGAAAAATAAGGAATTTATCAAACAAAACTTGAGGAAATTGAACTGGCGTGGTGGCACATGCCTGTAATCATAGTACTTGGGAGGCTAAGACAGGAGGATCACAGGTTTGAGGACAGCCTCAGCAAGTAGTGAGACTCTCAACAACTTAGCGAGGCCCTGTTTCAAAATAAAATAATAAAATAGGGCTGGGGGTGTAGCTTGGAGGTAGAATGACCCTGGATTCAATCCCCAGTGCCACAAAAAAAAAAAAGAAAAATTGAGGAAATTGGAGACCTGCTGTGTAGGAAATACTAAACAAATCTCTTCAGAGAAAAGGAAAATGACACAGGAGGTCAGAAACTCATCTACATAAAGGAAGCAAGAGCATTAGAGAAGAAATGAAGTGAACAAGGAAAAGACATTACAGATTTATTTGCAATAAAGTGAAAAGAAATGAAGATTCAAGTGAAATTACTGTAACCACAAGTGTTTATTATTTTGCCCTTTCACCTTAGAGATCCAGACAAGTGCACTGATACAACCATCATTTACTATATGCTTCGTGTGTGCTGGTCTATTTCTTTCTTTTTTTGTGTGTGTGTGGTGCTGGGGTCTGAACCCCCAGGGGCATTCTACCTCTGAGCTAAACCCCCATCCCTATTTTATTTTATATCTGGAAACAGGGTTTCGCTAAGTTGCTGAGGCTGGCTTCGAACCCGCCATCCTCCTGTCTCAGCCTCCCAAGTACTGGGCCCGGCTGTGCCAGTCTATTTCTAAATGGAGGATATAGATATAAAAGAGTAGGTGTCTACCTTTCAAGATTCATAGCCTGGTGGAGATTAGAGATGCATATAGAAATAAAGCCAAGTAAAAAGATGAAACAGTTTAAGGAAGTTCATGAAAGTCCAAGTAATGAGGGCTTATCTGAGAGGTGGGAGAACACTACTTGAGGAAGGCTCATTTGATCTGTATATGAAAAGTGAGAAGTATTTTTTTGAGTCAGAGTTGAAAGGGGGCATTTTTACATAGAAAGAGCAGTTTGTACATAAATACAGGCAAAAAATAATGCGAAAAAACAAAGCTTCAGAATCACCTCTGAAGCAATGGCTAAAGGCAGTAGACAATTCTATTCTCTGGGATAACAAAGTTGCCCTGAATGATAACCAGATCCCAGGTTCTCCAACCTAGGGTCCTTCTCTCAACCTTTGAAATTGCTCGTCTGTTGATCATGTTAAGGTATAATATCAATGAGAGCTACTACGAGTTATGGAATGCAGAATAATCTGCCCACAGAATAATACATCCTAGGGGAAGATGAGCAAGAGAATGAGTATTGACTGCTCGCTGACTGCGCAGTACCCAAGGCAATGACGTGGGTTGTCTCATTTAACGCTCGTTAGTCAAGTGAGGCAGATGCTGTTAACCCAAAACCTGAGGTTTAGAGAGGTAATGACTTGCCAAGGAATCTGTACTAAGAAAAGGGGGAAACCAGTCTGAACACAAGTATGCCTTCCCCCTCTAGCACATTAAATTAAAAACAGTACTAAAACCATCAGGTATCACACTTTCAGAGCCATCTAGGAAAAAAGAATTCTGAAAGGGACAGCTCCCCAAGTCTGAAACCTACAAGTAATGTAAAACTCTAACATCGACCATTTGCTTTGACATGTTCTATACCAAACACTGCACACAAACGGCTTACTGGTTAGAACACCGGTCTGGGTGTACAGTTATCACAAGATGGGCCAGCAGAGAAGGTGGCCTGGAGAACCTAGGGAGCTGGGAGTAAAGAGTGAAAAACCCTAATCGGGTAGAGAACTGCTCTAAGGGTGAATAAAATCCAAGTTTAATTAAGTCCTGAAAAAAATTAAGTTTTGTACCAGGCTGCGCTGAATCCTTAGTTCCTTCATTTTAAGTTTTCTTCGATCTTCCAAAGAGAACTCCACTATTGGTCTCTGTGTCAAAAAGAGACAGAATGTCATTCATTAGATTTTTGGGGGTTGGGGGGAACAAGGACTGGGAACTAAGGGCCTTGAGCCAATTTAGACTTTAATCTATGAGTACAATGAGTTGAGCTGTCCCTCCCCTCTGCAAACCAGTGGTTGCTGCTCACTTCCTCTTACTTAAAGGTAAGAGGCCAGTTCTACAAGCAGTCTATCCAGTTTAGAGCTTCTTGTAATGGTCTTATTGCCTGGAATTACCACACATTCCTCCTCCCCCCACCCTGTCCACTTCCTATTCTCTCCCACCTTTCACATGTTCAGGAGACACTGGACATTAACAAGACTGGCTTTCTGCATCTCCGAGGCTGAGGCTCACCTTCTGAGTCCCAAAGACTTCTGGATTATTGTTGATGTGGCGAAGGGCTCTCAAGGCATGCTCGTGCTCCTGGAACTCTGCAAAGGCGTAGCCCAGGGACTGGCCCTTTATATTCCCATGGACTCCTTTAAGGTCTCGCATCACCCTACACTATGAGTAGAACAAGAAAAGGAAGCATTAATTATTTAATGACAAGTCTTGCCTGACATGAACTGCTCTAGCAGACTCAATAAGAAATCAGCTTATGGTCTAGGGGTATGGCTCAGTGGTACTGTGCTTGTCTAGCATACTTAAGACCCTGGGTTCAATCTCCATGACCACAAAAAAAAAAAAAAAAAAAAAAGAGAGAGAGGGAGAGAAAGAAATCACCTTCTGAAAATTTTCATTTCTGCTACCATCACACACACACACAAAAATACTGGAATAATACTTCTAAGTATCCATCTAATTAGAATACATCTCCTAAGACTACAAGACAGGTTAAACAGACTATTTTCTTTCTTTCTAAGACTTTATAGACATCAACACATACCTACAAATAAGGACATAAATACAGCTTCCTGAGGAAAATTTATAATAGCTACCTGTTCATAATGCATATAAGCTAGGAGGTACATGGTACTCAAGTTATTGCTGAGAATGGAGAACTGTCCATAAATCTAATCACTGAAGAAAACCCGCAGGAAGGAAATTCTTGAAGGCCTGATGGATTTAGATGAGAAAGACATTTCAGGCATGGGAAAGAGACTCCCCAGCATATAGCCTCAGAAATACAGGAAGAAGTTTCAGCTCCCTGCTTGAAGTCAGATCCTCTCTGGCATAATTCTTTCCCTATTTCCTTAAGCAGGATGTGGTGGGCATGCTGGGGCACTGACGTATGATAGGATTATTATGAGACAGCTCATCATTTATATGCAGTTATTCCTGAAAGCTGTCATTCCCACGTATTGGAGAAACCTAAGTACTATGGATAACTGTATTGTACATTTGGTTTATGTCCAGTATCCATTCTGTGCCTAGATACTACTCTGTGCACTGCAGGGGAATCAAGAGAAGCATACAATGAGTTCCTGTCCTCAAGACGCTTACCGTCATACTGAGACAACATACTTACACAAATAAAAGAAGTCAAGAGAAAATTTTAATATAATATACATACTGTAGAATACACAGAGGCATCTCTATACGACAAGGTTCAAATATGCAGACACTAAGTATTGTGGAGGCTGATAAGTGAAATTACACAATGGACCCCTATGTCAGTTAACACTTTAAGCAGTTTTACTAAAAGTAGTGATGATGTTTATGCTGATACATTCTCATTCTTGCATGTCATTTCCCAATACCAATGTACATTTCTTTTGTTTTGTTTTTTTGCACTGGGAATTGAACCCAGGGGCATTCTACCTCTGAGCTACACCCCAGCCCTATTTTTTTTTTTTTTTTGCGGTACCGGGGATTGAACCCAGGGGCGTTTTACCTCTGAGCTCCACCCCCAGCCCTATTTTTTATACTTTATTTTGAAACCAGGTCTCACGAAGTTGCAGAGGGCCTCACTAAGTAGCTGAGGCTGGCCGCGAACCCGGATCCTCTGGTCTCAGCCTCCCAAGTACTGGGATTACAAGCGTGCGCCACCACACCCAACCATTTTTTTTTATATTTTGAAACAGGGTCTTGCTAGGTTGATGAAAGTCTATTTGCTGAGGCTGTTCTCGAGCCTGCAATCCTCCTGTCTCAGCCTCCCTAGTACTGGGATTACAAGTGTGCGCCACCACGCCCAGCAATGTACATGATTTGAAGAGTTTTTCATAGATTAGGAAAACAGTTTATGGTGATGAAACGGAATAAAACAGACCTCAAATATTGGCAACAGCACTTTTTAAATAAGTACTGATGAAAGATGACTATGTGCCACGTACAAGGATTGGGGATAAGAGATAACACTTGTCCTCAAAGAGCTCAGTCTGGGCTGGCAATCTGGGCTTGACAATTTCCGGCCAGTGTAATAGTAAGTACAATGAAAAAGACACACAAAGGGTACTGTGGGGGCAGATGAGAGGATTCTATATGCACACAGAGTAGAATCACGTTCTGATGTGAACTCAGTGTTTCCTAATTGAACTGTTGGAAATGTGCATGGCTCCCTATGCTTGTCACGGTGTACTGGGGACTCTTATCTGGCAAGAGCCTAACTGGCAATAAAATGTCATTCTAAAGAGCATAGCAAACAAACTATTTTCTCTGCAAGAAAATTCACATCACAGCACTTAGTATAATGCTGAGCATACAGCAGGCATTTAATAAATGGTTGCTAAATTAATTCATGAGGACAGAGACTTCCTCACATCCTACTATAATTTGGTCAAATATGAAAGACAATTCTCAGAAGAAGAAAAAAACAAAACCAAGAAAACTGCCAAATTCAGGCTTGTATGCTGATGTATCCAAAAGAAAACCTGTTGACACGAGCACCCACAGCCAGAAATATACATTGGATCCACCTCAGGATGGGAAGTTCTGAATGGGCATGGCGGCACTCACCTCCTTGATGCGCACTCCCTTCTCCCCTCTAGTGGCATTCAGCAGTAGCTTCCTGAGTTGTTTGTCATCCACCGCCTTTGGCAGATTGTGCAGGCAGAGCCTGGTCCGAGAAACAAAGATGTTCTGGTCCTTGAGCTTCTGATGCTTTAGTAGCTCAAACTGAAAATAATGACAAATTGTTAACAGTACAACCTACCTTAGCTTGGTGGCACACACTTTTAATCCCAGTACTTGGGAGGCTGAGACAGGAGGATCACAGGTTCAAGGACAGCCTCAGCAAGTAGTGAGACACTTATCAACCTAGCGAGACCCTATTTCAAAATAAAAATAAAATAGGGTTGGGGGTGTAGCTTGGACACAGAATGTCCCCGGGCTCAATCTCCAGTACCACAACAAAACAAAACAAAACAAAAAGGCAAGCTCAAATTCTGCAAAAGGAAAGAACCATTCCATAATCACACATATAGAAAAAGGAAGGAAACTGCCCAACCTGAAGCCTTACAATGCCCAGCACAGGGAAATGAAGATTCAAGGAGGCAAGATAATGGGTAGACAGTGGAAAGATCATGGGCTCTAGAGTCATATCTAAACTAGAAAGCCATTCAAATGCAGAAACCACACGAAATTTTTAAGACTCAATTTCTCATCCACAAAATGGAACTGCAGATAAAATATAATGTTGACTCTCTTAGCACTGACATGAGGCCAAAATGAGATTATATATCAAAAAACCCTTGGTTCAAAATGTGCCCCAGAGCTGGGAGTGGTGGTGTACACTTGTAATGCCAATACTTGGGAGGCTGAGATAAGAGGATTACAGGTTTGTGGCCAGCCTCAGAAATTTAGCGAGGCCCTCTGCAACTTAGTGAGACCCTATTTCAAAATAAAAAATTAAAAAAAAAAACTGGGCTGGAGTTATAATCCAGAGGTAGAATGCCCCTGGGTTCAATCCCAGTACCAAAAAAAAAAAAATGTGCCCCAGAGCAAAAAGAAATAATATTGTGGTTAACATTTAAGCCCTGTACTCATCTACCCACTAACTCATACTATCTATCTAGTGCTTCCTTCCAAAAGGAAATGGAACTTATTTGAAGAATATGTGCTAGAATGTGGCGTCTCGTCTCAACTCTGCCACCCAGAGGCAGACACATCCATGATCACAGAGGCATATTCTGCTCTTAGAGCAACTCCCTCTACTATGCTGCCACAAACACCAGTTCCCTGGGCAACCTGTCTATGAAACAAAATGAAGGATGACATTCTCCTAATTTGTTTTTTAAAACTAGGTCAGCAGAAAAAAGCTCTCAATTTTTTCTCTCATCAAGTCTTCCCAGTCCTGCTACTTCTTGTTTGGTAAAGGTATATACAAATTATAGAATAAATACTCTGAAAATGAATATTAAAGGCACATTTGAAGAGGCTATCATGTCTAAGTTCAACAGACAATTTTTCTTCCAAGAAAAGCTGTGCCTACTGGGAATTTATAATACATATATATATATAATCTGGTGAGCTTTCCACTAGCAAAATCCACTCTAAAATCCAATATGTCATTCTTGCACTGTGGTCAGAAAAGGGCGTACAATGTTCCCCCAAATACCATGATTTCCAGATGTTTACTACCAAAGAAATTGAGAACACTAGTACAGAACATGTGCACATTAAAAAAAGAAACACAGCTGGGCGTGGTGGCACACGCTTGTAATCCCAGTACTTGGGAGGCTGAGACCGGAGGATCCAGGTTCGCGGCCAGCCTCAGCTACTTAGTGAGGCCCTCCGCAACTTAGTGAGACCCTGCTTCAAAATAAAGAATAAAAAATAGGGCTGGGGATGGAGTTCGGAGGTAGAATGCCCCTGGGTTCAATCCCCAGTACCGCAAAAAAAAAAAAAAAGAAAAAAGAAAAAGAAACACTCCTTCTGTCTGTCATTACATTCTCAGATATTCACCATCTCTTGCACTTTAAGGTTCCACAGCTAATTCTGTTAATGGTTACACATCTTTACCTAGAATTCTAGGCTGGCTTTTTGAAAGTAAGCTACATGGGTAAAAGTAAAAATTACTAGGAACTAACATTACCAAGCAGCAAAGAAACTTAATGGAATCAGTTATCAATGGAAACTTCTGTGATAGGGATTTTCCCTACAGTAATTTTATAATCTGGAGATATTAACCCCTCCCAACTGACAGCTACTTCCAAAACTCAAGTCTCCTCCCTATCCTAGTAAGTCCAACCCACACTGACCTTTCTTTCTGATGTTATTCTATGTTTATACTGACAATTATACACAGCCCTAGCCTCTACCCATCTACTGCATGATCTAGCAGCATGATACTTGGCAGTGTTTACTGATGAAAATTAGGGAAACAAAAATAAGATCCAGTTCTTATACTGGCATATAAGACTGCATTCAATAATTGTTCTGACTGACCTATAAGCCACAGAGAACCAGCAGGCTGGTGTCTAATCTACTCACCCGCTCTCGTTTGGCCATATCAGCAGCACTCACACCCTCAGCAGCCTTCGTCCCAGCACGGATCACTGCAGAAAGAGGGAAAAAGGCCAAGACATCACCAAGGGAATTTTCACTGAGCAACAGGAGGAATGTGATTTGAATGATGCAAACTCTTTGTACAGGGCCCAGAGGACTGTGTTGGCCAGGACATGCTAGCATTTGGTCAGGTCCAAAAATAGGCTACAGGGCTAAATTCTGGGCTTTGAGTTGCTCTCAAGGACTAAAACTCTGAATATTTTGTGATTTTTGTTCTCCTTCAAAGAAGCTTCATATACACACACAATGTTAGGTGGGAAAGCCTGGAGAAAGTTTTGAAAATAAGTATAAGAAGCATTTGGAATGCAAAATGTTCCACCTATAACCTGCCCCTGAAACTTAGGTGCCCCTCATGTACTTGGAAACTATCACTCAGCAGTTGAGATAAGCCACCCTAGAGAACAGACCTATTGTCATAGAGGCCTAGGATCAAAGGCTGATGGCCTAACATTACTAGTTGAACTGCGCAGCTGTGAAGGAGGCAGGTTAATAAATACTATGACCTAGAAGAAAGGATTTTTTTTTCATTTAACTTAAAGCTAATTTCTGATTACCTTTCTGACCTTAAGGGAAAAGTACTATGTACACATTTTAAATGCATGAATAATCCAAAAGAGTAATTTAAGTCATAATTTTCAACTTCCGAACACCGGTAATCCCAGTACTTGGAGGCTGAGACAGGAGGATCGCAGGTTTGTGGCCAGCCTCAGCAACTTATTTAGCAAGGCCCCCTGCAACTTAGTGAGACACTGTTTCAAAATAAAAAAATAAAATAGGGCTGGGGGTATAACTCAGCTCCTGGGTTCAATTCCCAGTACCACACACACAAAAAAAATGATAACAATAGGCATGGGGTATAGCTCAGAGGCAGAGCACTTGCCTAGCATATGCAAAACCCTGAGTTCAATCCCCAGCACCTAAGAAAATTTAAAAATAATGTCAAGGAGCAAAGATAATTTGAGTTTTTTCTTGCAAATCCTCTAATGAAAAAGTCTAAAGGCAACCAGGCAGCAAAGAGAACAGAACTAGTTAATTCACAAGATAGTTGAAGGTTCCTAACAGAAAGCCACATCTACTAAAGTAGACTAACAACATAACACTGCTAAAGAGAAAAATTGAGCTTTTTTTATATGAAACATGCCCCAAACCACAGTTGCTTGGATCACTGTCATGGCATGGGGCCAGCTCCTTAGAAGCCTGGTTCACATCTCCTTTCCACTACTCACAGCCTTCTCGGGCCAAGTAGAGGTTCCGGGTTCCGGTTGGCTTCTTCACCTTCTTTTTCTGAAGCTTTGCAGCCTCATCTCGGGTCACAGCCAAGTCAACCTTGAGCTGCCGGCCATCCAGTTTAAGGCCACCACCCTGTAACAGATTGCAACCCTCTCTTAAAATACCTACTGAGCAGAAGTTAAGCACCTGACAAGGAACACCAAGGAAAGGGAATCAGCAAACTCCAAGTATGCTATGAAAGCCAAGCCCCAAGATGTGGGCCAAGAGTGGATCTTTGACCCTCACAATTTTCTCTTTTGGGGGGGAGCTGGGGATTGAACCCAGGGGCGTTCTACCTCCGAGCTATACCCCGAGCCCTATTTTTTTTTTTTTTTGCAGTACCGGGGATTGAACCCAGGGGCATTCTATCTCCAGGCTACACCCCCAGCCCTATTTTTTATACTTTATTTTGAAACAGGGTCTCACTAAGTTGCAGTGGGCCTCACTAAGTAGCTGAGGCTGGCTGCAAACCTGTGATCCTCTTGTCTCAGCCTCCCAAGTACTGGGATTATAAGCATGCACCACCACGCCCAGCTTATTTTTTTATCTGGAAACAGGGCCTCACTAAGCTGCTGAGGTTGGCTGCAAACCTGTGATCTTCCTGTCTCAGGCTTCCAAGTACTGGGAATTTCAGGCATGTGCCACCATGCCTGGCTGACCCTCACAATATTTAATATATCTGTGCAAAAGGTCATGTGTGTACTTAGGACAGTCAGCAGTAAGGAATTTACTTTATGGGAGTTGATTAGTCCCAAAGAAGGCCCAAATTAAGAAAAATGATCTGTAAACAGGCAAATTTTTAGTATTTTAAAGAAAGCTAATGAAACGGTAGAGTGCTAACTCTACTCAAGAGAATTTAAGAGGTAATGGCAATTCAGGATAACTTATCTCAAAATAATGTATAGTTATAGAACACACAGAAAAATTTTCATTCATTCACATACTTTCTCTAATATGTACTCTACTTCACAAATGGACTTAATACCTTCTTGTCCCAAACTTTCATGTTATCAGTGTAGGATAGGGGCTGACACACAAATAGCAATCAATAAATATCAAAGAAATTACTATACCAATTTCCTCACCTAAGAATTAGGAATAATAATTCTATCTACCTCAGAGGGCTGATACAATGTCTAAATAAGGTAATTTATGTAAAAGTTCAGTGCCTAACACACAATAAGGGCTCAACAAGTCTTAGCTTTATTATTCCTATTATAATTAACAAAAATGAAACTTCGTGGGAACATCAGATCTTGACCCTAGGAGCCACTATCTCCTACGCAGAGTAAAAAAAAAGCTTTCTTTACCTCAGTCTCTGGAGAAGCAGCTGCAAGGCATTTCTGAGCTGCTTCTTGAGTCATGAACTGGGCAAATGCACAACCTGCATGAAGACACAAAATTAAGTGAGATCCGAAACTCCCAAAGTGAGACCCTCAAACTCCCACGGCCCATCAGTAAGCCAGAGACAATCCTCCAAATGGCCACAACCTGACAGAATGGAAGGGGGAAGTAACGTCCATTTAGTAAGTAAATATTATCAGACAGTACTATGTTAGGCAGTGAAAGTCAAAGCCAAATATGAGAGCACACCTGCTCTCAGTGAAATTTTATTTTATTTATTTATTTTTGTGTGTGTAGTGCTGGGGATTGAACCCAGAGGCATTCTACCTCTGAGCTACACCCTCAGCCCTATTTTATTTTTTATTTGGAAACAGGGTCTCGCTAAGTTGATGCAAGCCTCACTGAGTTACTGAGGCTGGCTTCGAACCTGTGATCTTCCTACATCAGCCTCCCAAGTACTAGGATTACAAGCATGCACCACCACGCCTGGCTATGAAATTTTATGACTTCCTTCGTTTTCTCTAATGTACCTTAGAACTTTAATCTCATCGACTCTCCCTTTAATAATGTCCACATGAAATGGTAGAGAAATTCCAGCCGAACACTTAATTCAGCATCGCTTACTTGAGTGCCTATTAGAGAACTAAAAGATGAGGCAGGAACACTTAACCCTGAAATTAATTACATCTCACTGCCTCAGGGTCACTGGAAAGCATCACATAACAGCAGATCTGCCTCCTGGGGTAAAAGAGGCCACTATTACATGAATATTGCAGGAAAACAGAAAGCTATGAGCTCAATTCTTAGTTCATACTCTAGAATCTCCACAAGGCATCCCTTTTTAAACAGGGTCAATCAGCCCAAATACATTTCTGCATTAAAAAGCAAGGGAAAGTCGGGCGTGGTGGCACACGCTTGTAATCCCAGTACTTTGGGAGGCGGAGACCGGAGGATCCAGGTTCGCGGCCAGCCTCAGCTCTCTCGCTCTCTCTCTCCCCGTCTCTCTCTCTCTCTCCCTCTCTCTCTCTCTCTCCTTAGTGAGGCCCTCCGCAACTTCGTGAGACCTGGTTTCAAAATAAAGTATAAAAAATAG